>VYXC01001353.1:617209-686732 GCA_013397175.1 Platysteira castanea
CACCCCCCCCCCCCCCCTCCCCCAGGGAAAACAACTACCCTAAAACTATCAAAAATATGAACTCAAGCTGGAGATTGCTAACCTGGCACTGCTGAGCTCTTAGGAATTCTAGTGCTGAGTTGCCAGTATGCTGCTGTTCCAGCTAGAAATTGTTTGAGGAGCGAAACCAGAACTCCATTCATGCCAAAAGGGAGCCAAATCATCAGCCATCATTTTTTATGGCTAGCCTGTTATTTTCCCTTTGCCTAATGTAACTGTCCAGTAACACCAAGACTATGAAAATGCATTAGGGTTAAGGAAATACGTGGCAATTCCCTCACTAGCAATTGAAACTGATACTTTAAGATCAGTTCTCCTTGCATGTCCTTTTATTTTGAGGTGTAGGGAGAAACCCACAGTTAACTAAAAGCCACAGAGTTTTACAGGGTAACAAACAAATATAACTCTGGCATATCCTTTTTATTTCCCATTACCTCTGTGTTTACATTTTATTTAATAATTGTTTTGTATTTTGTAACTGTGTCTCTGCTGGCATGTAAAAATGGTTTGCCCAAGTGATGACTTAATTTTTGAAGATGACCTTGTGCATTTGTTCCTCTTTTTGAACACATTTTTAGAGAGAACCCCTGATTTCTGTTCATTGAATGATATCTGGAAGCTTTTAATAGGTAACTGAAAGGGATTGCTGTTTCCTGTTTTCAGTGTCAGGGTATAATGACCAAAGTATGTATTGCAAATGTATTTATTTAAAAAGGCACAGTCTGAAAATGCTTTTAGGATTATCTGTTTCTATAGCCTCAAGCAGTTATTAGTGTCAGCTAAAATCTCTTCCTGTTTATCACTAAGAAAAATTATCTCAGTTCATTTTATCAGCCTTACATTTTTGATTCAAAATGTCTTAAATGTGTTTAATGTTATGACTATTTATATGCTTAGATCTTTAGGGTTTTTAAAATAAATTTTAATCAATCAAGCCATATTATCTTGATTTTTGTTTTCAAATGTATGCTCCCTGAACTTATATATGCAATATAGAAAAATCCTAGAGGGCAATATAAATATTTATTTTTCTCATGAACCGTAGTATCAAAAATAGTGAATTACATTAATGATAACCAGTACCACCAAAAGTATAGAAGTAGAGGCCAAATTATTCTCAGGCCTATATTTCATGCAAGGCTGTGGGGGAGATGAGTGCAAGGTGTTAAAGATGATTCAGTTGCCGCTGAATGAGGCAAAAATATCACTGCAGACCACCACCTGCTCTTGAACTGGCTTTCATTGAGGCCAGGTTGTGGGTTCCATTTCTTCTTCAGCATGATGTCCCCTGCCTGTCCCTGTCCCCTGAGCTGGACTGCGGCAAGCAGCCAGCATTACTGGGCCTCTTAACTGGGAGCATTTTTTTTTTTTTTAAGAAATCTCTTATTTTGGTTTCACTAAGGTGCCTTAATAGTGAATCACTGATGAAACTGAAGTGTTGGACTGCATTTCTGCAGGAGGAGTTTTTGGTAGATTGTTCTGAATCTGGGCACCACACAGCCTTCTATGGGCATAGGTATTGTAGGAGAGATTCCTTTGGCTAAGACAGCATATGCTGCTGTGCCAGTTAGGAATATTATCTGGGACAGGACTGTAGGATGATGCTCACACCTACATACTCAAGCACACATCCCCTCAAGTGGAAATTATGCAGGAATGATCAGCATAGGAGCATCCTCTCTGTGGAGCAGTACCTGTTCTCGAGTGCTGTTGGTCTCTCTGCTAACCTCGCTGCATGGCCTGATCAGCATGAACCAGAGCCCAGGAAAGCAGTGCATAACTTCCATAACTTCAAGTGCACTCATAGAAAACAGAACAGTGTGGTTCAGAATCATTGTGTCTTTATAATAACAGCATTGACTTTTATGGTTGTACATGATCTAAAATTATTCTGACCTCAATACATTTTTTTTTAAGATTTCTTAATTATCCTAGAAATTAATGGACAGTGTTGTCTTAATATAAAATTATTGCTGTGGGGTTGACTAGTAGCAAATGCTCTCTTTAATGTTAAGCTTTATTTGTTGATTTCAACTAAAACCCAGTAAAAAAAATGCCTGAGTTTGTTTTGCTTCCCTTATTTTGAAACTATGCATTTCTTTGTTGAAAATCTTCCCTGAAAGTTTGAATGCTTTGGCCTCAATCTATTTATTGCTAGTTTATGACTATGTTTAAAGCATTAATTGCAGATATGTTATTTTTGCATGTGTTCTATGATTGCTCTTTTCTTTTTTTTCTTTTCTTGGCCTGCATGTTTGCTACTACAGGAACCTGCTTGGGAAATCAATGGCAACAGAACAACCTTCAGCCCTCTAACTAACACGGCGACTGGGCCTATGGGTAGTGTTTTAGCAACCAATGGAACATTTTCAGGCTACCTCAACCAGCAAGAGATCAGCTTCTCAAATAGCTCATCCTACCTAAAGACTACCACAGTTAGATCTTCCATGTCCTCTCAGTCTGTGACTCCTGACATTTCACCTGCCAAGAGCACTCTAGGTTCCAAAGCAAGCCCTGCTCTGGCTGGTGGCAGTAGCCCTGCACACCAGCTGAGCCCTGCGAGGCAGTATAACAACCCCATTGGCCTTTACTCGGCAGAGACCCTGAGGGAAATGGCTGAGATGCATAAATTGAGTCTCAACCGAAGGGCTTCGGAAGGTGGACTTCCTAGAGGGTAGGTAACATGGTAACATCTTTAATTATGTCAATAAGTAATGAATTTGCTGAACAATGACTGTAATGGTGCTTACCCTATTGTGCATTTCTCTGGCAATCATGATTAAAGTCTGGATCAATCATTAGATTTTCCAGTAGCATCCAAAACATGCCCACATTTGCCATTACAGAACAATGGTCTTTGGTATCTGAAGTGCAGCGTGGATTGGCAAGAGTCAGCAGGGCATGAGGGGGAACACTAGGACTGAAGTAACTGTGATCATCTCGGGGTTGTGGCACTCAGCAGTTCTAGCTAATGCATGGAGTCTCAGAGAACCAAGTATTGCTGTCAGACATCAGAGCAGCTGCTGTAAACCACACCTGATCTTTGGTACTTTGCTAAGGAGAAATGGCTTTG
Source organism: Platysteira castanea (assembly GCA_013397175.1). NCBI lineage: Eukaryota > Metazoa > Chordata > Aves > Passeriformes > Platysteira > Platysteira castanea. Next base: position 620,322 of record VYXC01001353.1, read on the forward strand.
ACCAGCAAATCTGACATGCTCGGCTGCTGGAGTGTCTTGCTGTAATTCCTGCCTTAATGCGTTGGCTTTCCTATGCAAAATGAGTCAGAACTGCAATGGTTTGGATCCTCTGGTTTGAAGACTGTCTTGCATCTGTTAGCTTTAATGTTAACTTTACTGTAACGAGGAGTGATCTCCAGATGGTTTGATACTTGCTGTCAAGGTTTTCCATATTGTTGTATTGCAGATCATCTGTTTTATTAGTAGGTTTGTGAAGTGAGGAGCTTGGACTGCAGTACATGAGAAAAAGCAGTGAGAATCAGATTTTCCTAATTTTTTTGCCTTCATGTATAAATCGTCAAACAAATCTATTTTTTTTGTTGTTGTTTATTTGTGTTTTGGGTTTTTTTAAAAATGAAGATAACTTTCTTGTTATGAATATGGGGAGAAGTGTATTTTCAACACTTGGGACTTTGCTATATAAGGAAAACCAGAAAATTCCGACAATGCACTCAAGGTCTGATAGCAAATGCATATCTTCAAGTACTTCGTATCCCTTTGCAGAAGCTCTCTGCAAAGGTAAAACCAAGAGGTTTTAAGTTGTAGCAAAGTAGGGATATTTCTTCCTATTAAAAGAACATATACACCTGTTCTACATGATTCAAGCAGTTTTAGATGATTCATTTCCAATCTCTTGAGCACTCAGCATTAACAATCCTAATTAACTTATCTGAGAAAATTCTATTCTCCCTTCTTATACTGAATAATTAAGTAAAGCAATTACCATTTAAAAGAAAATACTTTGGGTTAGTAAGCAAGATCAGCAAAATAAACCTCAGAATCCTTCTCTTAATTCAGAGTTTTCTGAAGAATGCCAATTCTTGTCTTATTTCAATGTGCAGAGTTTCCTGGAAGTATATCTTGCTGTCTTTTTCCCCACTGTGTTCATAACCCTCCTTAATACCTGCAGGGGTGAGGGAGAAGGGCCTGAATTTTGGATGGCTCAGCATTGTTACTGTTTGTTATCAGAATTACAACACAGCTGCATCCATCACTCACCAAAGTCAATGTGAGCCTTCCTATTCAGTTTGAACGAAATTTTAGGGAATTGCTGTCTATCTGCCTTTACCATCTGTAACACTGATGAACAAACAAGAAAAGAAAAAAAACCCATATCCTGCAGCGCAGGAACATTCTGAAAAGATGAAAGAGCCCAGAAGCACTAAATAAATGTGTCTTGTCAGGTAACTTCTCTGAGATTTAGAGAGCTGTACATCTCTGTTGACATGCAGAGAAAATTCAGAGCTCAATAGTGCTGTCATTCCCATTCCCACTTGACAGATATCCGTGAAGTAAGAAGCATCTTGCCTCCTGCTCTATGGAGAAATACATGGAACCTGTAGCTACCTTGGGACTTGGTGTCATCCTTGATAATCTCAATCTCATAGTGGGTATATGTGAACAAGGAAAGCACTGTGAGCACTGCAAAATCTACCCTGGTCTTTGTTGGGAACATTCTTACCATATAATAAAACGTGATTTGTGAAAACTGAATTCATTGTGCTTTCACAAACATGCACTTAGCTGTATGGCAAAAGCTGTAAGAAAGTTCAAGCATGAGGAATGGTTTCAAGGTGTGCTTCAGTTCTGTGTCCTTTTCACCAAATGATTTAAACTTAATTGTGTGAATTGCTGTTACAGGTTTAGCTAAACCCTTTGGAAAATCCTATCAAGAAGCTGAAATTAATTTTGAGTTTTTTCCTTGATCTGTGAAGAATAACAAAGCATCCGTTTCTCTGATATATTTTACATTAAAGCTTTATCGCTCTGGCCCCAGGTGAAAAATAAGATAGCCTGTTAGGAGTGTGGAACGTGATGTGCTGAAAGCTCTGGAGAGTATTAATAAATATGAACAGTGAGTCATAGTTTGTAACATGTGCATCTTTTTCATTCCAGTGTAAGTTATTTTTCACATTGTAGGTCAAGGGCAGTAAATACCTGTCCCAGAAGTCCGTGCCAGGTGGCTTGGGTTACTGGCTTCTTACTGTGTGACCTCTGCGAGCAGCAATTTGGGTGTTTGAGACATGTCCCTATATAGAATCAAACTAAAATAATGTGTGGCTCTGAACTGGAAGGAATTTTCTCATCTCATACTAAACATAAGGAGAAGCAAAGCTTTACTGTTCTTGAAGGAAGCTATAGGAGCCTCTTAACATCTCAAAAATCTTTACTGAGACATGACTGCTGAGCTCTTCTTAGTATGTGCACATAATGTTTCTTTTCTTTGAACATACTCTTATATCCTTCTAATTAAGGTGTATTTTAGGGGTTTGGCAGTTCTGCCTTTAAAATACTATTTTATATGTAAGGTACATGCCTGGATGAGTCAGAAAATGATACCATTACACTTGGTTTCGTTGTAAATGAGTGCCCAGCTGTCTGGCATACACCTAAAATGGATATAGGATCACTGATGTGCTTATAGGCTGCAGCTTGTTCCTAATATATCTACCAGTTCCTGTAAGAGACTGATATATTTGGCTTAATGTAGGGTTTATAAAGCTAAAAGAATATTTTCAAATCTGAGAGTCTGACCAGTAGCTGCAGAGGGTGATCTGTGATTGCTTTACCATGGAAATGCAGAAGTGCAAAGCCTTTACGGCAGCTTTGGCGCATTAGAGTGCTTTTGATCGTGAAAAAGACTGCTGGATGAGCCAAGGCAAAAGGATCAGATGTAGGAAGAAGCAGTAATATCAAACGTTCTGCAAGGAAAAAGCAGGAGGAGCCAAATCCATTTGGAATGTTGCTCCTAACAGTGTAACTGCTGTCCAGTATTTTGTATCAGTCCCAGATACAGAAATGTCACAGCAGCAAGTTGGAAGGCTCAGTGCCCAGTTCTGTCAACAGCATTCCATGCAGCCAAGAAGAAAAGTTTATTAACTGACCCTGGATCTCTCCCTCTTTATTTTGCACAAAATATGATTAATTAGTCTTCAACCAAGAGAAGAGCAGAATGTGGGTATTCTAAGCTTTGAAAAAAAAAAAGTTAAAATAAACCTCACAGCCCATTACTGCTATTTGTGCAAGCTTCATAAAGAGTTGTTAGGAAGACCACCCTAGTCCAGGCTGAGCACACTCTGTTCTGCACTCCCAGCTTTAGCCTGTGTTACACTGCTTTGGAATGACTGTGCAAGCACCATCCCTGTTTTATGCAGAGATGCAGGAATGGACCATGAACCTACCTTTTTTTCATACTGTATACATACCAGATGGAATAAAATATCCTGCTGTGGATATCCCAAAAAACATGTAATGTGCAGCTTGCTTCATTTCATGTAAAATAATTGAGGAATGACTATTCTGAAATCAATTGGCTTACACCCCTCTTGGCATAATGTAGGTACAGTCATATCTAGGCCAATACTTTGTTATATAGAAAGGCATTTTCCTTAGTTTTAGATTTAAACATTTACCAAGATATTCTTTGGATCTTCTCCAGCACGTAAAAGACTTAAAAATCAGTCTTGCAAAACCAGCTCTGAGGGTGGCCTGAGGAGAACAGACTTCACCCCTGAATATTCAATATCTAAGAGGAAAATACAGTCTCTACCACTCATTTGCTATTTTCAGATGAGAATATACTCTGCAAATCCTCCTTTCTTCCCTCTGCTCCCTCCTCCCTACACTTTGGTAGTAGTACTTTTAAGGATGCACAGCAATAAAATCATGTTCAGGGGTCAGCCAAAATGCCATGGTACCCCACTAAGTCCTGGTGGATCAAGTGTAATCCCTGCATTTTTTCCTTTCTTAATCATGTTGGGGTTTTTAGGCATACATATACTTTTTGTTCTTATTTGTAGATAGTCTGAGGAGAGCTGTAGTAATCTTTTGTAAATATCTTTTGCCTTTTGCAGTCTACAAACTATTGACTTTTTCTGTGTGGTTGGTTTTGATGTTGTTTGTTCTCTTTCTCTTTTTCTAGGTCATAACCAACACCGCTGCCACGTTAGTATCACCTCTGTGTAGTGCCAGATATTTGTGTGATGCTGTGTGTGTGAAGATGTGTTTTCTGGGGTAGCATGATCCCCTGTGTTCCTGCTGTGTCTGCTTGCAAGTGCAAGTATTTTTGTAAACATCTGCTTGGTGTGGCAGACGCCCTGCGCTGCCCCTGCTGTCCGGCAGTGCTCCCGCTTGGCATTTCTTGGTGATGCTCTAATGCTGTGACTGGAGCTGCCACCTGAGCCTGCTCAGTTCTTCTGAAAGCTTGCAGGTGGTTTTGCTTCTACGGGCAGGTTTTTCTTTAAGTTATCTTCACGCCTTCAGAGTTTGGTGAGCGTTATCTGAGCCTTTTTTGGTGTTGTTAGTAAAGTACTTTTAACTTCAGTGTTAAAATAATTTCGAAAGTCTGCTAAAATTCAAATTTAGGTTGGAGTAAGATACTGATACAGAAAAAAAAAATCTACGAAGTGATTTACCTTTATAAATCTATTGCCCAGAAAACATATAACTATTGATTTGAAAATGTGATTGATCTGCTTTATTTAGGAGAGTTCAGAGAGTCCTCAGTTTTGACCTTTAGTTTTTTAAGGGCAGAGGATTGTCTCTAAACTCTTGCTTTTTGCCTCTGACCTGAGTGTTGTCCACAAATAGCTGGAGACTAGGTTAAATTGAGTATAAAATAAATAATTCTAATAGTTAAATGTCAAATTTAAACTGACAGTACAAAGTTAGAAGTAGTAGATTACATGAAGTAATATTTAGTGCATATAATTTACAGTGATCTGGCATTCTCTGTTGATTTCAGTGAGGTGTGGGTGTGATGATGTAACTCCTTTGGAGTGAAAAACCCTAGCCAATTTACATTAATAATTATTATGACAGGATTGTCCTAGAAAGCAGAAGTCACTTTATAGGGGTGTTTGTAATTTTACTTGCTTTGGGATTTATTTTTCCTGATCCTTTTCTACCTTAGGAGAAAGATCCCATTCATTTGCAGAGGTGCAGCCTTACCTCTGCCACTTTGTCCTAGAGCCCAGCACCCCTTACGAGCACTAATATCTTCTGTTTGCTTCCAGAATTAGAAAAAGAACTCGGCAGTTGTCAATCTGTACTTTTTTCTGTTATTTTTATGGGAATCCTGTTAACTTCAGTGGAAGTTTTGCCTTGATGTGTGTAAGGTGGCTAAAATCTCTTCAAAGACATCACTGAAACTGTTTAAAGACCACAAGTGAAAGCCCAAGTGATTCCTGCTGCTACCATAAGGGAAGTTTAGGCTGTTCTAACATGAGTAGCTTTGATTTCTGTAACTGACTGTGGAAATCAATTGCTTAGAACATTATTCTTTAAAGGTGACATATTTAACCTCTGTCCTTTCATTCACACAATCTTCTCAGATCTTGGGTTTAGAATCTCTTCAGGGCTTTCAAGAGAGTGAAAAAAAGAGAACACTAAATTCAAGATCTTGAGGACATGTGTGTTTGTAATTATCATATGATTGTTTAGGGTATTACAAAGAAGAGAGATCTTGTTGAAGTCAGGCATGTGCATGCTTAGTACAGTAACCTGCATGTCTCTGCACATCACCCCGCAACAGATGATGTCAGTGTAATTATAGAATTGTCAGTTGATGAATAGTTAAAGAAGATGTATTTTAAATGTGAGAATGTCTTAGTAAAAAGACCATTTTCACCTTTTGAATGCATAATGCAGCTTCCCAGTTGTCTCCCTTAAAATGTTGACATGTGCGACTGAAGGCTGTGGCTGTAATGCAGCATGTGCACCTGTGTGTCTCTGGTCCTTGAGCATGTGGCTGTTGATGTTCTATCAAGGATTTGCATGATACGTGACTGTATCTCTCTCTGTCCATCTTCAGTCAGGGCATCCCACCAAACAAAAGGCTGAAAACATAGTGGAATCCCCTGGCTGGCTTCAGAGGTGGCACAGCACCTGTGATAATCTCCAGAAAATTAAGTCAGACTGCTGCCAGCCTTACTTGATTTTACTTTTTCCTCCATGCTGGGTTGAGGGTTCAGTTTTAACTCTCACCCTCTGGGGCTGCTCATGGTAAACAGGCACACTGTTGTGTGTGTAAAGAGAAAAACTTAGCCAATAAACTTAGAGTTTAATGTCTTAAATGGAAAAGGAAAATTGTTCCGGTCAAATGGGATTAAATGTTTCACCATTTCTTTTGCAGGGGGAGATATATCCATTTCTAGCTTTTGGGTTCAGTTCTAAATGAAACATTTATGAAATAGCTGTTATTTCACGAAGGAAAGAATTCCCAGTTTTGTCCAGTTTGGTGAGTGTATGGAATCTCTCCTGCTGGCATCCTCTTGCTGCTGGCAGGACAGGAACAGCAGACTAGAGATTCATCTGATCTCCCATAGGTTGAAGACGAGCAGCTACCTCAGCTGAGGTTTAGTGTGTTTGTTGGAATTCAGGGCAGTGCTCAGTCCTAGCTCTAGGACTATGTACAACTCAGCCCTACAAGAAAACCAGCTGTTTCGTTGCAGTCTGACATAAAACTGACTCATTCTGGTGTTGTGGGAGCTTCACCTAACTTGCTTTTGGGGCTCAGTCTGTCAAATATAAAATCTTTCCTCATAAATGAAGTCACTGCAGACTAAGGCAGCAGATCTTCCAACTGCAGTTGTCCCGTTGGTTGCAATATTTTGATCCGGTAGGATATTTTTCATCTAGTCTGAGCATTTATCATGCTGTAGCAGCACTTTGGGCTGGCCATACAGAGATTTTGGGAAGACTTAGTCTTTGTGAGGAAAGCCTTGACGATTAAAAGGCACAACCTAAATTCCACTGTTATTAATAACCCAGATAGAAAGTACTGAAACCTTCTAAATAAAGAGGACCTGATATCTGTGCACTCCACGGCACTTTCTAGACCTTTGTAAGACCCTTCTGAAAACATGAATAGAGGAAGGAAAAAAGTGGGAATTGTCTGCACTGTGTATGTACGTCCCATGGGCATGCATATATACATGTGCATGTTTGTATACACTTAGATGTATACGTGCATGTAACAACAGAATTTTAGTATATGTAAGTATCAAACAAATACTTAAGAATTTTTTATGATATTTTAGTACAGTGACAGCCATTTCACCTTTTTTTTCCTTTGTATACATCATGAGCCAACCCAAAAATGACATCCATTAGCAGAGCCATCTTTTTCCTGTGGCTTGGTACTTACGTTGTCAGCTCTTCTCTGACGAGAAGCTTTGGTGGTGAGATGCCGTGAACAGACGTGCACACTCCTCTCCTGGTGGTGCTTCCCTCACTTAACTTCACGCCTCTCTCCTTTCTTCCCCTCCCTTCCCCGTGGAACCTCACCCTTGCATAACCCAGCACGGACTTCACGGAGCGTTTCAACCCCAATGTCCTGAAAGACTCTGCCCTGTCTACACACAAACCCATTGAGGTGAAGGGCCTGGGCGGCAAGGCTACCATAATTCACGCGCAGTATAACACCCCGATCAGCATGTATTCCCAGGATGCTATCATGGATGCAATTGCAGGCCAGGCACAAGCCCAGGGTGGAGAATTTGCTGGGTAAGGTTATTTCCTTCTGTGGAATGCTCTTCCTCTGCATGGTACTTGTGACATCCTTACCTGCATGACACATTTGCGCTTCCTGGACTCTTTCTTTTTTCCTGGGGTATATTACACCTGAAAAATGCGCGTCAATCCTAGGCAGTGCCCAAAAGCACTTCAATGTTTTGAAGTTAAAAGGATGGATCACTAGAAAATCGTTGCATGGTTTGTTGTTGGAAGGGAGCTTAAAGATCATCTAGTTCCACCCCCCTCCGCCATGCTCAGGGATACCTTAATTTAACCTAGCTTTTTTGGTATTCCTCCTAGAACTGGTAAACCACACAAAAATACATCTAGTGCTCTGTATATGACATTGGATGGCTTTTCATTTCTGATGACCATGATCTGTAATAGCCACTATTATTTGCATAGCTCAGAAAGGACAGAAGAAAAGGGGGTGGAATTTTTATTGAGATGTGAAGAAAGCAAAATATTTATTTAGCACTGGCTGCTTGTTTACTCTTCAGAACAGAGTATTTTGCTGTATTTTCCCTGTCTCCAGTTTACATACAGTACATGTGGTTTGGACTATGGCAAAATCCACTGATCTTTAATAACTCTGCTTTTCCATTGCATGTTTCTGGAAATCTTATCTGATTAACTTATCCAGAGTTGTAATAACTTTACATATACAGTAAATGTAGCCAGGTTTCTCTCTTACTGGGTGTGCTTCTACCCAAATTAGAACTTGCCTTCCTTTGATATGACACCAAAACAGGGGTAGAGCAACACACTTGAACATGTTTCCATATGTTAGCTGCAGGCTTACTCAAAATGAGGATGATTTATTTATTTGCTTATGCTCCCTTTTACTGGCAATTTTTCTCTCTTTTTAAAAATTATTTTTCTTTTCCTCTAACTTTTTGCACCAATGTTGTTGTTCATCACAGCTCTCCCTCATGATACATCACAAGCAATACCTTTAGCTGGCTTTGGCCATGACTCAGTGAATCCCCACAGGTGTTGAGTAGACTCATATTTCCAATTAGTGAGGTACAAAGAAGTTAATTTTTGTTTTTTATAAGGGTTCGTATCCTTCATAGGCATAGATTATATGAAACATTTTATGATACATTGGCACTTTCTATCAAATGCTGTAGCATTATATGATGCAAATAGTAAAGTTTAAAAGATTTACCTCTTTAAACTATCAGATGATTGTAAAGTTCATGCTGAATACATGGATCCTTTTCATTTCACAGGTTTTCTTCAGTTTCTTCTGATATTCTGAACTTTAATTTGCAGTGGAAACCAAGATGTTCTTTAGCTTGCTTAATCGATCAAGGCTGAGATAAGGTTATGCTTTAATGCAGAAGTATTTGTATGAGGAGTTTTTAATATAAAAGCAGACCAAATTGTGTGCTGATTCATTTTGTCTCAATTAGCAGTTATAATTTGGTCTTGGTTCTTAATTAATCACATTTGTGCTTTTCATTTACCCACAAGTGCCTGTAGGATGGTAAGCACACTCAGACTGCACATCTAAAGGGTAGACAGCAGCTGGAAACAGTTTACTTATTTTATCAATGATGGACAGGCTTAAGAATTCATTTTCTAGTTTGACCATTTGAAATCAGCGATGTTCTAACTTTGTGAGATCAGAGTCAGGCTCTTGTCACTTAGAAAATAAGCCACACTTACTAGAGCACCATGGAAAACTTAAAAGGAAGAACAGAATTATTCATACAGTGGTTACTCAGACTCCATGCTGAAACTTAAAGGTAGAAAATTTTGAATGCCCTGACTTTATATCTTTTCTTATTCTGTTTTTTTTGTTTTGTTTTGTTTTGTTTGTGTGAACTGCTCTTGCTAAACCAAGAACCAAGAGTGAGTTGGCTGCAGTAAAAGCACGTGGACAGTGCATTTTGAGTACATTTCTGTCAAACCTCTTCCAAATTCCATTATGCAGTTTTAGCCAAATTCACAAGTTGTATAAAGACATAAATCCATCATGTTTATCAGGAATAAGATCAGTCAGTTAAAGTAGCAGAATCAATAATGTGATTGTACAAGCTAAGGTCTTGTGTGTCCTCTACAATAAGTCAACTTGGCTGACTATTTACTAGTCTAGGTGAATGTGTTTGTTAGGTTGTGGGGTTTTTACCTCTTAGAGCTTTTTAAAAATAGCTGGAATCAGTTTAATATCTGATGTCAGAACATTTTGTTGTATGTCTACATCAGGGATAGAACACTGCAGTGTTCCTAAGTTTTTACTTATTATCTACTTAATTTAAATCTGAATAATTACTCCAGGGAGTGATTCACATAGTAAACTATAGTTTACAGTGAACTCCAAGAAATAAAATTCCATTGCTACTTATTCAGAGAGGTTTGGCTGTCTTTAAAGCTTGTTTTAATGTTAGGAATGTGAGACTTAAATGATGATGAGAAAAAGGAAAATCATTTTTGTTGACTCCTACTAGAATACCTTAGGCTCTAGAATTAAAACCTCCTACAGCTCTAACCCATTTGGGAAGAGGGTTTTTTTCAGTAGCATCAATTTAAAGTAATATGCTTAGAGATGCATGATATTTCTGCACATCCACACCCAGATGGAAAGAAATTAAATTACAAAGAGGTATAACAGAGATATTAACATGGTTATGTGCATCTTTAGGCTGTCTGTAAGAATCAACTGTCACATTTAGGTTTATGAAATGCTCATAATCAGCGATGCGCTCTATTTTACACTTCATGCTGAGTGGCTCATATGTCCTAGTTACTCATCCACAATATAATTATGATTTTAAAAAAAGAAAAAAGCCTGCTGAATTAAAGACAGAGTTGGAAATACTCCAATGTATTGCATTAATTTAGTTCAATTTATATGAGCATGTTTCACTCTGCTGGGGAGGTTAATTCATCAAGCTCCATTTCCTGCCTTAATCATCTACCATAAGGATATTAATATGTCCTATTAATGCCACACACTGCTCCTGTGAAATTTGTGGTCCAGTCTCAAGCTCTAGTTTTTTAACAATGCTTGAGTTAATGGCAAATCTATACGTAAACCTTTCAACTGCTTTTTTGTACATTGGTCATGATATAAGAAGAAAGCATTTCATGTAGAGGATTTAAACAGAAGAATTTGAACTGTCTGTGGCTTGCACACTGCTGCTGCCACAGTGATCCGTGGTTGAAATCAGCAGCGCTGTCTGTCCGGGGGTTTATTATGCACTCTACAGCTGGGAAATTTCCTATCACATACAGCAGGTTTTTAAACTTCAGCAAGATTGAAAAGTCACTGTGGGGATATGAAGTTAACTGTTGGCCCAAATCAGGCAGTCACCTATGGCAGTCACACAGGGCCAGGTTCTGGGTGTGAAGCACCCTGAAGCACCTCTGGGGACTTGAAAACAGGGTCACCTTCTGGGGAACATTAACATGACAGAACTTTCAGCCAAGTGTCAGAAGCAGCAGCAGAACCGTCCCGAGGGTGCTGCTGACTTGCTGTTGGTATTACAGATAATCTCTTTTCCCTGCAAAGACTGTTCTTGCAAAAGGCAGAACTCACTATTGTGCTTTCTTTCCTGCCTCAGCAAGCCCTTCAGCTGTACGTGATGGGCCAGAAGAGGAGGACTACTGCTCTCTCTCCCCTCTTCCATCTAAAGAAGGCTATGGCACCACTTTGTCCATTGCTGCACACAGGAGCAACGCTAATGGAAGCACTGATGGCACAGCCTTCCCAAAATAAACAAGTCTGCCTTCTGCCTTCTTTACCTACTAGCGTTTGCATATTATAAGGATTGTGGTCTAGGAAACATGAGCTAAAAAAGGAGCTGGAAAATGCTGCTTCCTCCTACAGGCCATCTTCGACACTGAGAGACTTTTTTACATAACTTGTATGTTTTGTGACAGAGCGTAAACTAAAAAATCAAATTTTTCTCTAAATTCACCTTTCAAAGCTGAGTTTCAGCCCACAGCTGATTGTGCTGAAACACACAAAAAAAAACTTGACTGGGGTTTGTACTTTGGTGGCTCCTCAAGAAAGTGAGAAGTTTGCATATTATGAGGGTTATGAAGAACATAAATACATGCTATTATGTGTAAATCCATCAAACCAGTGTATATTACACAGTGCTGAAGAAGAGAAGTGTGTCAGCTGGGAAATATTGATATTTAAAGCACTACCTGGGAACGTTTTTCACCACACTGTATGTTACTGCTATATGTAGGATGTCAGACGTACTTCCTGGCTTTTTCATGATTCCTCTCAGGCTTTCAAATCACAGACCCAACTTCTCTATAGATTTTTCTCTGCACAGTGGTATCTCAGAGAGCACTAACTTCGAGCCAGAACCAAGGAAGAAACTGTTGGACCAAATGGCCCTTAACTTTTAACAGAACTGTTTCTCAGTTCTCATGAAGTTGAGCTTGCTGCTTGCAAAGCTCTCTTTGGAATAGCATAAAGCTGTTACAATAAATCACTTGCTTCAAAAATAGACCTTGTATTTAGAGCGGCCGTGGAGCCAAGTTGCTCCAAGCACACATCATCCCCTCAGTGTATATTTCTGCAGCTCTGTTAATAGTTAATTTTAATTCTGCTATGCGTAAGTTATTTTCACTGGAGAAGAAAAAAAAAGCTATTAAGTTACTAAGCCTGCTTCTAGTCTGCATCATAAATCAAAGAGAGGTTACCTCACATGTGCTACCGACCTGTGTAGCTTTGATTTTAGGTGTGCACAACTGGATATGTCACTTTGCAAGATGATTAAACATGTTGTAAGTCCCTGAGATACATTCTGGCATTAAAGATTTCAGATACTACTTATATATGCAAGTCTAGGGTACAAGTCTAGACTTCTTGTGCTTCACATGTTTAGTAGGCAATGAATCCAGAGTTATGGCAGATAGAAGTTTAATTCAGTTTGACAAAGAATCATCTCTAGAAAAAGCTATAAAAGCCCACCACATTATTTTTATAACGATATATGGGTTTTATTTCTAATTGCAACCTTAAGGTACACTGGCCCAACACTGTAATTTAAAGACAAAACATAAAACAGTACCAACATGAAGTCATTTTTATAAGAAATAATATGGAATAAAAATGGTCAGAGGAGTAAAAGTTTTTGCCTGGCCTACTCTCCTTTATCACTACAGATTATTCTAACCACTGTAAGCTTGTGCGCCTGCGCTGGCTGAGGAGTCATGAACAGGTATTTCCAAGCAGATTTGAATGATAACAGGTCCTTTTCAGAGATAGAATGAGCCATAACATAAAATTGATCTCTGTATCTTTTAAAGAAGTGATCGTTTCAAAGCCACGCTGGGGATGGCTGGGTGAGAAACTGAGACCAGAGAGCTGCTTCCCACGTTTCCCTTTCTGAATTGCAGTGCCCTCCCTATTAAGGATCCTCACGTGGACAGTGCCTCTCCGGTGTATCAGGCTGTGCTTAAAACTCAGAACAAGCCTGAGGATGAGAGCGAGGACTGGAGCCGCCGCTCTGCCAACCTGCAGTCCAAGTCCTTCCGCATCCTTGCCCAGATGACTGGAACTGAGTACAGTAAGTTGAATGACAAAACATCCCCCTCATCCTGACTTTAGAGTCATGTCTTTCCTAACTGCCCTGGTGTTGGCCACTGATACTCAGGGAAGACTCAGGTCCAGGCTCATGTAGTTGTTAAGCGAGGGTGAAGATCCTGGATGTAACTTGAGGGAACTCAGAATCAAAGTGAACAATCTCACCGTATGCTTTATGAAGAAAATTCTTCGATCTGCCAGAGGTCTCACTATAAAAGTATAACAGATTGTATAGTAAATGAGCGTTTGGGACCCCATAGTTATTCCTATTTACAAATCAAGCCTCTGCAGTACAATCTTTGGGTGTCCTGCAGCCTAGACATACAGACCTGTCCATTCTTTAGACAAAAATTATAAACAAGTCATGTGTCCCGTAACAGCTCTTTATAGAAGTGACTTCTGGAGGTCAAAAAAAATCACGGATCACCATTTGTATGGAATGTGTGGCTCTATCAGCCCTGTTATCTAAACCTAGATCTGATATGAATGTCACAGAGCTGTAACTTTGTTGCTTATTGCCTGTGGAAATGTTTTTATGGCTACCTGGTACTAACCTCACAGGTGGTTTCTGATCTAGAGAGAAGGACGGTCAAGGCCTTTTCCCACATCAGGGGGAAATATTTAGTATTTCCTCCCCCCATTGATCTGCTGCTGCTGTCTCTCCTGCTTTGTACAAAACAGCAGGGCCTCTCTGTAGAATCATTGCCTACAGCTGTGAAACATTGCTAATAATGAATGGGAAAGTAGTTGTAATAGCTACTTTCCTGCTGACATCCTCCTTCCTGTCCCTAGGGAACCGCTCCTCTTCATGATGTTCTTACAAATTCCACTGCTGCAAAGTCAGCGTGAATGCACCTTCAGATACGCTTTTGATACGTTTCTGAAGAGTTTATAATACCAGAAAGCCAATTCCTTTCTTTCTGTTTTTTAACTGAAACATTTTTTTTTCTACAGTGCAAGCCCCAGATGAAGAAGCCCTGAGGAGGTCAAGGTAGGCAGCTCCCTGTGAAAAATACAGCTTTCTCCTTCCTGATAACCCAATAACATTTAAAATGACATTAATATGAGCTTCCTTTATTATATTTTTTCCTACAGTATTCTAATACATTTACTTAAAAATCACTAAAATTAAAATGCTGTCATTGAGAGGCATTTGAATGAAAGGGATAACAAATTAGCATGTTTTTAGGAAAAACAGTGCAAAATTCCTGAAGTGTGTGTTCAAATCTGAAAGCTCTCTGCTCATGCAGCTTTCCTGTACTTTGCTGGGTGTGTGAATGTGATGACTTCCAAGCCCTGTGTAACTACTTGATTGTGCAAGTGCATAAAAATATATAATGTTGTGATAGCACTGAAATTTGTGAGCAATTTATTTGGATGACCCTCTGATTGACATTTTATTTTCCTTAAATGATACAGTAAAGGAGTTGTTTCCATATATACCCATAATTATTAGCTTATGTTTTGTTTGGAATAAATATGACCTAAATTTGTAGAATATGGAAGCACAGGACTGCTTTTGCTAATGGATAAATGTATTTGTTTCATGGGATGTATCAAAAACATTGAAAAAGTGGATATGTTCAGAGATATAAAATGGAATTAAAGATTTATCATCATCCTGCATAGCCAGGAAATAGATGTATTAAAGATTCCTATGTTGAGCTTAAAAACTGCAGTTGAATCAGGAGCATCCTGCATGCAAGCCTTTACTTTCTGTTTGCTTACTTCAAATCCCTGTTTCACATTAGCTGCTCTAAGCCGCCAGCTGGGTTTGTGATGTGTTTGGTACTCAGTCCACCTCCTCTTCTTTTTCTGTTTCATTTTTTTTACTGCCATGTGGCTTCTTTAGAGGTTCTGAGGTTTTGATCACAGTGCAGGTTACAAATGTTGAATCAGTGAGAAAGATACCTGCTATCTTCCCTGTGAGAATACAAGAATGCTTTCAGTTGGTGTCTGCTATAAGGAAAGATCTGCAGGTCACTCAAGTTCATGGCTGGGTGCCCGAACATCAGGCTTGACATTAGAGCCCCCAGGGATTTATTTCTTCCCTCAAATGTGCAAGCCTAAATCTCATTACATGTATTGTGCATTATCTGTTTTGATGTAATAGCACACATTCAAATCCTTATTATGATGGGCTTTAAAGCATTGTGCTGAAGTTAACAGTGTCCCATTCATATCTGAGAGAAATATGTTGTTTTTAAGAAATAATCTTTCTAGGTGTAGTCTGTGGCTTTGGAAAATAAAAAATAGTGGAGACTTTACATGGTATGAGATATGTTGACAGTAATTATCTGGTAACACATCATCACATGTAAATTGCACAGTCTAGCCAGGGTAACTTCAAGCACATGACTGTATACACCGTGCTTTGCACATCTTCTGCAGTCTTTAGGTACCGCTGGGTTAACCTTTTCTGTCCCAAGAACAGTTCTGGTTATGTTTAGGCACAGCTGAACAGGTTTAAGGTATGCATTGATAGCAGAGGCATAAGGGAGCATATATAGGTACTTAGACAGGGAGAGTGCAACTGGTGTGAGCTCTGGTGCCAGGAATGAAGTGGGGTCTCCTTCCTACCCCAGTGACGGTGCTGGCACCATCTGGGTGCTTGATACCCACCTCAAACACTGGACACGCTCCACTGGGATTTGGCAGCAGGGCCTTGGCTGTGCAGGCATCCGTCATTGTGGCCTCAGGCAGGCTGTGAGTGATCTCTCTCTGGTGCTTTCTCTTGTCTCTTTGTGTCAGCTCCTCAGTATAGCCAGCAGGAATTGCATGGAATGGTGATCAAGTTTCTTCCAAACACTTGGGAGTAGGGGGGGAGGAAAGATGTAGCTTATTCTTGGCAGAACTGTTTTACATAAACATAGTCACTTTTAGATTGCTGCTTCCAACTTCATGACATGTTCTGAACAAAACCCATAAACTTGGCAGTCTTTGGGTGGCAGAAAATTCCTTTCAGTGTGTTGCATGACTGTCCTTTGCTCATGCTACTGCTGTTTTGAAGGCACACATGAGTATAACTTGCTATGAAAACTTTTCATTGCTGGTGTGATGATTGTTACGGAATATTTTCTGGAGAGATGGGATCCATTTCAAGCCAAACAGATGTTTCTGAATACCTTTTCCATGAATGGAGGGGTAATATCTTGAAAGCAGCAAGGGAGTTCTTAAATTACATGTCAGACCCACTGGAGCTGGTATATTCTGGTATAGCTGGAAAAAACACCATCAGGAAGTTTCAGCTAGGAATACTTTATGTCTCTTAATTACCTAAAAGCATAAAAAATAGTTTGAGAAGTCCTACATCAAGACTCCTTTAGGATTGTTACTTGCATGACACTGTGTTAATAAAAACAAAGGATTTAGAAATATCAGTGAATTTGTTGGCATTTAGTCTGTTTATTGTTTTGTGCTTTCCTCAGCCTGAGGAGTAAAACCAGCCCAGTCTGCTCCTTTCTGTTTGGCTGGTTTCACTCTTGAGTTCCACTGCATTAACACAATTAATTGTCTTGTGTTTTGAGTGTAAATAATGGGGAAAAAATGACCTTGTTTGCAATGACTGCAAAAAGTTTTGCAAATAATGAGAACACTTCATTTTTCATTCTGTTTGATATACTTCTCCTTGACTGTGCTATCATCTCACATCCTCCTTCTTCTCCTTTTTATATACAAAAGCTGAATTTAAACTGTAGAGCCTTTAGAAAAGATTAAATCCTGAGAGGTGCTGGACATGGCTCAAGCGCCCCAGTCTGCAGTCAGGGGTGACAGGAGGTGGCCAGTACTTCACAGGACTCGGCTTTGAAAATCCCCTGTTGTTCTGCTTTGTGATACAAATGACCAGAAATACCTATGCAAATGTCAACACTAATACTCACTAATTCTGAGGAAGCTGTAGAAAAGTACTGCTGAACCCTGGGGTTAATGGTCCTTGCAGGAAGGACAGCAGGTTATATCTGGGCTGACCTGGGTCTTACAGAATGGAAGATATTTGCGTTCATTTTGCACTTGTATGAGTTAACTTTCACTGACTGTTCAGTTGTGAGAGAGGGAGGGAAAAGCCAAGAGAAACTGCTGGGAGGAAAACAATGGGATTACACTGCATTTCTAGCAAAAGCAGCCCTGTAATACCAAGCACAAGTCAAAGAATAAGAAGTTATATCCAGTTACTTCTCAGAAATAAACAACTTTTTGTTGCAAAACCTTTTACACATGGTCCAAAAAGCATCACCCAGCCTTCACTGTGCTGATTTGAAAGCTGAGGAAAAAATCCAAATAAATTGCCATTGCCCTAGTTGTAAGGCAGGGGAGTGGTAGCCATGGTCCCTAACCCCTTTCTTTCTCCCTCCTTTCTTTCTTCTGTGTATGTGTGTCTCTCTCTGTCTCTGTCTCTCTCTCTCTTTCTTCATGCCACAGGGAGAGGTTTGAAACGGAACGTAACAGCCCACGCTTTGCCAAATTGCGCAACTGGCATCACGGCCTGTCCGCGCAGCTCCTTAATGTTAAAAGCTAAAGGCCCCAGTCAGAGGGCAAACACCAGAGTTACAGTAACACATGAGCTGCTGGCCTGAGTTAGAGCCTGAGCGTGTCACTCGTGCAAACTCGTGCTAGGCACTAGGTTTCTGTTGTTAGCCTGTTAGCCATTCACTGTCACCAAAAGTGAAATCACAATACAACCCAGGCCACGTTCTTCATGATAAAGTAGTTTAGCTTTTTTTTCCTTTACTATCTCAAACTTCAGTACACAGCAAAGCGTCACTATTGTAGTCTCTTGACTTTGATTCTAGAAGAAAATGAGAGGGAAGTTACTGACAGTATTTCTTTAGGAGGAAGAAGAATGAGACTTTCACTGAGTTTTACTCATGTAAAGATAATGAAGTAGGAGGAAGAAAGTTGAAAAGGAAAACTGATTGGCCTAGACTTTGCTAAATGTATAACAAACTTAGTTTGCGTAGTTGAATGACGTTGTTTGAAATAAGATATTAACAATGTGAAGTTATATTTCAATACATTATACTGGCAGAAGTCATTTACTTGAAACCATTGCTGTAAGTTCTGTGTTGGAAACTTTAATTTATCATTATATAAAAGTGAGAGGTAGCTAGGATTGCTCAGGATCTGCAAGGAAATGACATTTTGCTAGAAGAGATTTAGGAGTGAGAAGAATATATCATACTGCTGGTGCACTGAAGTTATTAAAAGCATCTTGTAAGTTTTAAGGAATATGTTGCCCATTCTGTATTGCTCTTGCTTTGACTCACATTTTTTTCTGTATATAGCAGCATGCTTTATCTGAAATAAAAGGTTTTAAAACTAAAATAATTATGTGCCTGTTTTACACAGTACTTTATTCTATTTTAAAACAATAACTGCTTCAACTGATTATTGAAATAAGGAGAACTTTTCTTTCCCAAATACAAAATTTGCTAAAAAAACTTTCCATTATTAGCTATGATCATTATTGACCTTTAAGTTGTCTGAATGGGAATAAACCTGACAAAGCAGTTGAGCTAGGTGCCTTTATCTGGTAGCAGTAATTCTAATCAAAGAGATTAGTGCATGAGATCAGATTGAAACTATTACAATTTTTACTGCTTCCAAGTTGTCTCAGCAGTCCATACAAGAATCAAGTTCATTCAAACTCCCATTTTTTTCTGTGCTATAGAAATAAGGAAAAGCTACTGTTCCTGGAGAATTTTGCATTCATCAACCAAATACTGAAGTGTTTAAAGGGTTATCACACATATATAAAAAAATTAATTCTTCAGTGTTACTTAAGAGTACATAAGCAGTAATTCCTTTTAAAATGCATTTCACTTTTCTTAGCTAAGTACCAGAGCACTTCAGGACATGCTACTTAATTCACAACATGCATTTACATTTTCCTTAAGAGAACAGAAGCAGATTCTGATCATAGCATCTTATTAGTACCTATGGTAAATCAGCATCACTGCATGAAATAAGAGCAACATTTTAACTTTTCCTGGTTGTTGCCAAGAGCAACCTTTGGTGAACCAAAGTGGTGGTGAATTTTATTTCTGTATGGGAAATTTTGGTAGAATTTAAAATATTAATAAGCAGTTTAGATTTTTTCATAAACATAAAATGTGCCTAAGTAAAAAAATCTTCCAGTTCTAATTTTCAACCAAATTAGATGTTTTTATGAGTAAGTAGCAATACAGTCTCTTCACTGTAATAATAATTGTATATCCTTAATTTTTTATTAATATAATACAGATACTACTTGTTTCCGAGAGTCCTAGTGCATGTGTTAGAACAAAAATGTCTGGATTATATCTCAATGTTTATATTTAATGTTATTTTGAAAGGTATTTTCTAATAATAATTTTATCAGATACGAAATTAATGGAGATTTAATTAAGGAATCCCTTCCCCTTAGCTCTGCGTCAGTGGTTTTAATGATAAAAATTCAGTGCATATAAACCATGTAATCATATAGGGAAATAGTCTTAATCCTTTTTCCTGTAGGATACAGAATGGAATCTAACACTCTCCAAACTTGTAGAATGTCAATTCTTTATGCAGTTACAGGGGGAAGAAAAGCAATAGGAAAAAATCGTGACTATCTGGTAGCTTTTAGAACTCTTGCAATGTTAAAGACTTTTTGTGAAGGTGCCTTCAGTAATCCTTACAGCAAGATTTTTACTACAACATATTTCAACTGCTTAGTCCAGTCCCTTTTAAAAAATCTCACAAGTGATAGACCTTTTGTATTAAAACTAGCAGTCAAGTATTTCTATGTCATTTCTTTTTTAGAGACTAGTAATTCCTCAACTCTTATTCCTCAAAAATCTTCCTTTATGTTGTCATGGCAATCTTCAAGTCCAGAAAAATGAATGATATGGACCTTATTTTGTATAACTCTGAAGAGGCCTTGTTTTTGCTTCCCAAGGAGAGGCCAGACTTTGTCTGTAAGGTAGAGAAATTGGCCTGGATTTTTCTCTCTACTGCAAATCATTGCTAGTGACAGTAACAAACTTGGGCCTGATAAAAAGCATTAACAGCTTTGAAAAAAAGCTTTGAAAAGAAATGTAGCTTTCTAGCAAAAAGTGCAAGTCTGGCCTATTATATTTTAGTATGTTTAGGCTTATCTCACTGTATGTGGCTTCTGAGTGACCAACCCCATTTTACAGTGTTTCCTGAGCACTTGCAGAAGTCTGCTGTTTCACACAGGAAAATCAGTCACAATTAATGGCAGTGAGGCTTAAAATAGATTCCTGATTGAAGACTCGATGAGTCATGTAATTCTTTAAAACAGTGCTGATGATAGGCAGGTGTATCTGTGCCATGCTGAATATATTTTGACCTGTGACTGCTCTGCTGAGCAGAGGACAATGGTTGGTGCCAATACTGTCTTCTAAATAACCTCCATGCCAAAAATAAAGTAAACCACAGGATGTGGATAGTGATATGCACCCCCTGCCCTTCCCAATTTGCCAGTAAAGCATAGTGTTATAAGCATTTAATGAAGATACAGCAAAGCTGATGCCAGTAGGAAATCAAAACCAAAAGGCCTTCAGGTAAATCTGCTTGTCTGGTTATGGCACAGGGACATGCTCCTTTTCTGCTGTGGTACAAGGCTGTTTGATCTGAACTAACCTGTTTCCTGAGTCCTGCTGCCCTGCCTTCTGCTCAGACAGCCCCGCTGAGCTCCTGCAGTGCTTCGTTTGCAGCAGGGACACTGACTGCATGCAGCGTGTGCTGATGGGATGTGGCTGCTGTGTGGCTTTAGGAGAGCGGCTGTGACAGCTTGAGCTCTCTTCCTTTCATGCATGACAAAACCACAAAAGGAGAAAGGTTCTTGCCTCCCTCTCTCCTTGCCTGCCTGCACAGGAAGGACAGTACGTTTTTGCTAAGTACTACAGAGGTCACTTCATTGCAGTTTCTCTCTCATTGTGCACAACTGGGTGGAGTATATCTTCCATAGCAAGGAACAAGTATTTTTGGGACTACTTTATCACTTTAGATAAGTCCAACTCTTGCATATCACAGAGCTTTCTAAAGCCTTCCTCAGGGGCAGAAGGGATGACACCCTTTTTCACTTGTGCACTTGGGTTCTCATGGGAGCTAAGTTGATTTTGTGGCTTCTTTAGCAGTGTTTACCATGAGCTTCAGTGACTGTGGTTACCATTAGATATATCAGAAACTTATATGGATACTTACACAAAATTGAGTTGGCAAAGGTAAAAAGCCAGAATTTTGGTATGGTGCATGCACCAGATAATTACTTTCTTTAATCAGTTTGCCTTTAGTCAACAGCTTTCTGCAGGATACATGAAAATTAATTGACTAAAACTTGCTCTCAAGCACAATAACATCCTTGTTCTGTGGCTGCTAATCAAAGCCATCTGACACCACAAAGACAAGCTAAGGCATCTTGATTTCCTTCCTTGGTTGGCCAAAATTACCAATGATTAACGTTGCTGACCTGCCCAATTGCCAAAAACCTCCTATCTGCTGCTCAGATTACCAAAATTGCTACTTTTCAAAGATAGACCCTATCTTTCCACAACAGCCTGTGAAATAAAGCAGACTTGTTTAGATAGATTTCTCACTTAAGGAACATAATAAAGAATAATAAGCACATCAGTTTAATATCTTCTAATCCCCACTTACCTTTTAACACCTGAAGAGTGACAAAAGCGTAGGAATAGTGAAATAGCTCAATTGTCTGCATGGAATTCTGAGTGAAAGCAGAAGAGAGAATTGATCAGATATCAAGTCTTTCTTCCCCAAAATACTCCTGGAAGTTCTATGGGGAAAAATTTATTTAGACATCATAAATCCCTTATTTCCAAGTCAGTTCCCTGTAGAATAAATTAGTCAAAGACAGTGAATCCACTTGAATGTACTCACTTAAAATTGAGAGAGTGAAGCCTCCAAATGCAATTAGAAAATACCATGAAACTTTTCTCGAAATAGTTCATAGAGAAAGTAATGCATAAGCTAACAGTGCCTGTTAAAGCTGAAATTAAACTTTGAGTGTGGGTGTACTGACCTATATGTAGTATCTTATCTTTACCACCTCAGTCTCCTGCATGTTCCCGTCCACCACGTAACTTTTGCATGATCAGAAATGAACGTTAACTTTCATTTCTACTGTGCAGCCTTCAAAATTTTCATGTGCATCCTTCAGCTGATGCAGGTGGCTAACCAAGACACCAGTGCTGCCTTTCTCTCTGACTGCTCCCTTGCATTGCCTTCAGTCCAACGAGGGAAAAGCACTGTTTCTAACACGCAGCAGGTTTTCCTACAAGCACTGTAACTCAGAGGCACTCAGTTGGGGTCTGTGGAGCATCAGCCTGGCTCACAACTTGGCTTAGGGTGAGCTGGAGCATAGCACCGGCACTGCTTCCTTTTATTCTGCTTCTAAATTGCATTAATGTCAGCAAAATTACCCTAAGCACTAATAGCTTCCTAATAGTTCATTTCCATGTAAGCATTTGTTGTAGCCGACCCAGAATGTTATATGATTACAAACAAGAGAGAGGGAAGGTAAACAAATCCTTAAGAGAGCTTATGAAATAAAATTTAATCCACATTCTGAAAGAATGACAACAGTTCTAATTTATATCACTTAGCTATTTGATTCAGGAACTGAACAGCACAGACACACTGCTGTGTTTCAGGGGCAGCTTCAAACTTAGCTTCATGCCATGTTGAGGAAGTATGAATTTTCTTAGCGTCAATGTGCACAAATTAAAAAGTAGGTCTAGAAAAACCTATCCCCTGAAAGTCAAACCTCTGAGTTGTTGTTCTTTTCTCACCTTCCCTGGAGAAAAGTGAAGTCATTATGAGAAAGAACTCTTCAGTGAGAGGGGAATCATTTCCTGGTGTACAAAACCCAAACTTGTTGTGCATTGGTTTTGTCTGTAGTGGTCACAAATACAGACTGAAAGTTTGGATCCTGTGCCAGGTGCCTGGTGGCAGATCCTGCACTTTACCAGTGGGGCTATAGAAACCTAGAGGAAATCATTCAATTAAAGCCAATTGCACACTTAAGGCCAAGATAGGGAATAATTATGTGAATTAAATCCCAGCTGCAATTGCTACACACGCTCGTAATTTTGCAGTCTTTGTTCTTATTAAAGTGATGTATTTACCAATAAGATAAAATTTAAAATTGGAGTACGTATGCCAAATATCACAGTGTAAACCTTGGGCAAGACTTCTCTTACTTTTCCCCAACTGATGCTGCTGTATGTCCAGCTGCATTTATTCTGTGACTGTTACATTTAACAGCAACCCTGTAGATGCCACTAAAATGCTTTCATAGGAGGGATTGGCTTGGATTTCAGTGAGCTGCTTTGATTGAGTTCCATACTACGTGTTGAGAATGAATTGCTGGTTGTTTTCCACTGGATCTATGATCATGCTTCTTCTATTCTGTGGCACTGTCTGCACAAACCAGGGTACCTTCTGTGAGAAAAGTATTTCCATTTTTGGAAAGCAGACTTAGTAGGATATATTGCAGTTGTTTTGGCGTGGGCTGCTCACATTCTTAACTACAGTGGCTGAAAAAGAGAGACTAGCTCTTCTACCCCTTTTTGTGATCCCAAGCTAAAGTTTTAACTAAACCAGCATGATAGTCATCTTCTGTCCTCTCCAGTTAACTGCCTCTTCTTTGTTCGTCTTCTGGTGTCTTTGTTAAAATAACAGAAATATAGCGTGGGGGGGATAAAAGGCGAGCAACCTCGAGAGTCTCATAGTCATTTGACCATGGAAAAATTCTCAGCTGCAAATCCAGAAAGGTAGAAATAGCCTCACTGGGTCAGACAAGCAGTTAATCTAGCTCAGTGTCCAGTTTCTAGCAGTCAGTGTCTCGTGCCTTTGAGACAAAAAATGTTTGGAAGGCAATTACAAAATAGCTTTCACACAATTTTACTCCCAGACACCCTGGAAGAATTTATTCTAAAAATACTTTGTAAGTTCTACTTCTTAAAAGGAAATTTTATTTGTAGGCAAATACACGTATATAAATATAAGTACCTGTTAGGATGAAAGCTGTCATAAGTCTGATTAGTCCTGCAAATCCACACTGTAGTACTAGAAAGACAGAATTTTTAATTTCAATAAATATGGACCCTAATAATCTGTAGGTCTACTTCCCCTTTGAAAAAAGACTATTGTATATCTGTCAGACTCTATAGAAGATTATTGGATTCTCAATACAGTAAAATACTGATAAATTGAATAGATATATTTATTTTAAAATCTATAATCTCTCATTAAAGAGGGTTAGCTGATATTTTAAATACTCATCTGGGGTTCAGGTGAGTTTATTTTAGTCCTTTGTAGTGCTTTGCAGACTTTCTTTTGGACTGAACAAATCTTTTAAGTTTTAGTCTCTCATTTGTAAAGTTAGAAAAATAGTCTTGCTCTCTGAGAGTATAGAGAAAAAACTCAATTGTAATGTTCACTTTTTGCTTAAGTACTGAAAGTGTAGTTGAAGGACCATGTGGTCCCTCGGGACACTTCAGGTTTCTTATGTCACCAGGTCTTGATTACACACGGTATGATTCTGTCTCCATGACATTTCAGTGGAGCAGAGCAGAGCTGTTCAAGAGAGGGAGTCTGGATCTGTTACTATCAAAGGAGAAGGTAGATGGAAGGTGCACCACCTCCACATTTCAGCTGGCCTGCTACATGCACATGTTTGGGAATCTTTTATGTTTGGTTCCCAAAAATAAAGTAGAATGGGAAAGCATTCCAATACCCAGTACTGGGAACTCTCTGAAGGTTCTCCAGGCTATTTTTAGGATCCAATAGCATACACAAGTGTGGCTTGCAAATGAATTTTGCCTTCTGTTGTTTAAACTATTGTAATTCTTGTTGGTGTGTGGGAGGGAAAGACTCTTTCTATAATTTCACTCTGCCTTTAGCACCATATCATGTAGCATATTTTTATGAGAAGAAAACATTTCATAATTTCCACTGTATAATATACTAATTGGGAAGACAGTATATTGCATAAATAAACCTTGTTTGAAATATAGATCCAGCATTTAGTGAAATCTGTGGGAGTTGGACTGTTCTCACTGACTGAAGCCCTTCTATCAAAAGCCATTTCAGTGGGGACTAAAAACAACTGCACACAAAAAAAATCCCCCGTAATAATTTTAAATCTCTCCCAGATAGCTCAAAACTTTTATCCACCACTGTCAGTTATTGCCGCAGCCTGTGTAGACAGAGATACAAACAGCTCATAATATTCTGAGCCAAATTCTTTCATGTTGTGAAGGTATTGACTTTACTGAGCCTGCCTGAGGGATGTATTTGGCTCAAAAGTAAAGTTATTTCTGCATTCAGTTAGCAAAAAAATGTTTTGATTGTAAAGGCCAGAAATCCAATAGTCTGTTGCTTAAAATGCAAGTATTGCCAGTCAGAGGCACATCTGATCTTGAGCCTTTCTTCTTGGTAGCTGAGTGGGAATTACTCCTATTGACTGGGAAGAGAAATAGTTCCTGGAAGCAAAACCATGAAGAAGTGTTATGTGCCTTTGAACTCATTTTTCCCTTTACTCTCTGCCTTTTCCTTTGTTTTACTCTGTGGAAGTATTTTTACTATACTTCTCTCTCTCTCTGTTTTTAACCTTCACAACTCCCCTGCCATCGTCACTCAACATTATCCCATATTGTACACTTGGGGAAAAAGCTTTTGTGAAATCCCAGCCTCAGAATGACGGAGTCAAGTGATGGGTTTTTTTTTGCCTTGTTCAGTGTAGCCACAGCTTTTGGAGCAGAAAAGTTTGGATCAGATTAATTGTAACAACAGAGGCTTAGCACTGCTTCAGCCTGACCCCAGCTGCCTGCCTTTTGGCCTTGGCTGTAATTTCTCATAGAGCATTTGGTAACACTGGAGATAAACAACGCTGTCTTTTCTTTCCAGGCCGTGACTATATTCTTTAACAGTGTTGCATGATTATGGCTCTTGGCAAATTAACACTTCCCACACATGCGCAGTCTCTAATCCATCCTCCTGCACCTTGTCTCACCCTGGCTTCCCTATAGCTGACGTTGCAGTGAGCTCACAGCTTGGTTGCCTTAAAGGACAGTGTTTGGTTTCTCATTGCTTCGGAGTGGTGAGCCATCGACCTCACTGGGGGATTTCTCTTCAAGGCAGGCTCTTCCCTACCGACCACAGAACATCTTAGTCAGACAGATGCATCTGAGAGGCATTTCAGGTCAACTTCTGGGTTTCAAAATCAGGCTTCAATTCATGTGGTTTTTTTTTGGGGGGGGCGGTTATAGTTTAGTTAGAGGTTTTAAAAATTTGTAGAGAACACCTATGCCCAAGCCTTTGCTGATCTAAACTGGATTGGTTTTTATAACTTTATTGAAACTGAACTAAGGAAAGAATATATCACTGAACATACATATGTAAATGTGTAAGTACATAAACACATTACTGATAATAATGTAGAAAATATTAAGAGTAGCCTTCCAAACATAATATAAGTTAATGATTGGAGCCCAGCAAATCCACATAAAGACGTGCCTGTGTTCCTTTTTTGTTTTCAAAAGACGCTTCAGAAAGAAGGTTCAGTTGGGTAAATGAGGACATTTGCTTTGTGGTTTGTGATTTTAGATCCCACTTAAGAAAAGTGTTCTCATTTGGCATATCTCAGCTTTAAACCTGTTGAAATTTCAGCACAATTCCTTAAATAGGAAGGGATTCAATCACCCATTAAATTGCTAAATAGTGAGACTGTCTCAATTACTTAACTAACTGGATTTCAAACTTAGGTGTTTAAGGCTAATGGATTCTATTCTTTATTAAAATACTTGTGTCTTAACTTCTTACAGATAAACAATTGCTTGCATTTAAACGGATCAGTTATTTTTTAAGTGTGTATGTGTGTTTCCAGAATAACAGCCCAGTTCTCTATCAATGAAACTGAGGCTGACTTAATCCTCACCTCAACGAAGGAATGATTTCCAGTTGAAGGAATTGCTAATGAAGGAATTGTTTCTAATGCAATTTAAGTTGAGAAAACTAGTATTTGGATAGGGCAGAGAATTTTTAAAGTGATGCCAGGCGTAAGAAATCCTTTTTGTATAAGTCTTTGTTAACCATTTAACTGCTTATCACTTCAAAATGTCAGGTCCATGAGGACTCCCCACCTCTGATTATTTTTACTGCTTGGATTTGGCATCTAAATATGTTCTGCTGGAATATTACGGAATCCTTTTTTACAAGGGAACTTACTAAAGTCGAAACTATTCCTGAAATTATATACACACATACAACGTCTAATTTGTAACTGTTAATTTTCCTTTCACTTTATTATTGAAACAAAGTTGTTTGCAACTGATAAGAAGCATACAGCAAACTTGTTTATCTGGTGGGTTTCACCTGGAAAGCTGAAGAAGTTTCTCACAATTGTATTTATGAGCAACCACTCTGGGATGCTTTTTGCAACCAAACATTTCTCCTCAACTCATGTTCTTTTTCCCTGGTTGTTTTGGGTGGGGTTTTTTTGCCACCACTGGCAATTGCATTTATTTCATACTGTATCCCCTCCTTTCACAGAGACAAGGAAAACGTTGCCGCAGCATCAGAAAACAGGTAATGTTTGGTGTGTTTGATTTATTTCCTTTTAAGAGTGTATCTCCACTTCCTCCATATTCTTCTTACCTCAAAAACCATGAAATTAGTACACTGTTCGAGCAGATGATGAAAGTAGAGGTTTCAGCTAAGTTAGGCATTTCTTTCTAATGCACTGTGATGTGGGACAGGTGGGGATTGTGTTTCTCATAACTTATAAACCTGAAAAATAAGAAGTTTTTAATCAAATATTCTTGAAATGGAGTCCTGTCAGTTTGTGATGGAGTTTTAAGAACAATGTCCATTTTAAACTTTGTCTAGACTGTTCAAGATGTTTTTAAAATCTAAATAAGATTGTCTTTTAAAAAACCTTTATATTAGGTCTTGACTGATCCTCAGTGGGTTATGAGGTTCAAACAGTCCCTCTTTAAGTTCTTTCATGTTGAATTGTTTTCTCCCAAAGTATCTCAACACGTTTTGCAGTTAAGTATAGAAATGCGTTGTTTTCTATTAGTTTATTAATTAAACACGCAACGACTGACACGCAGGTACTTCTTGACTGAATCTGACCACTTGTTTCATGGAGCAAAGAAAGGCCTCTTACTAGTGAGGCCATGAAAAAAATTTCATCCCACTGTTTTTCTCTGTCTTGTTGATTCCTGCCTCAGCAATATGCAACCACTTTTTATTTTGGGGGGTTTTTTTAAATTGCTTATGTTTGAACAAAGGTTGCATAGAGTTAATATCTGAGTGCAAGCATTATTTGTTAATAATGACACAAGCAATGGCAGCCGGCACTTGAACAATTGGAAAAATTGATTTTTATTTTTAAATTATAAAAAAAGAAGGAAATAAACACCTTGATTCCTGAATATAAATTAAATTGTAAAGAACAAGCAACACGTTAGCATTTCACCAGCAGTTTCATTTATGTAAAACCTTCTATAGGACTATGCAGCTGCTTCACTGAAATCACCTTTTCTTTTAACTATTATTTTATTTTGCCAGGAACAATTTCTGATACATGACTGGTATTATTGTCCTACTATGTTGCCTTAATCTTGTGTCATCTGTCATACCACAGCTTTTCTCCACCTCTATTACCATCACAGCTCTGCTTATTTTGATATCCATAGCATTCATTTCCAGATTTAACACAAGGTACCTTTTTTAATTTGTCAAGCCTTTCCTGGTCTTAAGCAGTAATTAACCAATGAACTACCAAGATAAGTCATTACTTCATCTGCATTACCATTATGATCTCCAGCTCTGCCTGTGGCTGGAATTCTTGTGTCTTCCCCAAACCCCTGCTATTACCTAGGAAATGCCTCATTTACAAACAGCCTTGTAATCTCTGTTACCCAGGCCTGCAGGTACCACGCATGTGCCACAGTATGTGACCTCGAGTATTTGGCATCCTCCTAAATCATCCACCAGGGATGCCAACACTGCCAATGCTCAGCCAGTGGCCTCCAAGGGGTCTGTGAGGCTTGGAGTGGGTACAAGCCAGGGGGTGGCCAGTTTTGGCCAGAAAGCCCCTCTTGCTTCATCCAGTAACCAAAGGTACACTGTGCCGTGTAACTGCGTAACTGACCCGGTTTGGAGCTTTGCCATGGTTTGGTAATAACAACCTCTAACTCCTTCAGAAGGAAATGCCCATTGCTTCGAAGGCAGGCATCCAAGTTCTTCCAGTTCCAGCAACTTCTGGTTCGTGTGGGTGTTACATTTTCAGTGGCTCTCATAAGGATCGCACCTACAATACAGAAGTCATTAAGCATCTTCAGCAAAGAAACGGCAGCTGATATTTCTGTATTTAAAGTGTATTCCACAAACATTCCCATATTCAAATGTAAAATCCTTCCATGTTACAGCTTTCTCTAAACACTTTCTCCAGCATTTTTTTTCTGCAAATGCTACAATAACAGATTTTTTTTCATATCCATTTCAATTTTTGTTTTCTATATTTTTGATTCTTTACAAATGATCTGTTGGAAGATTAGAAACACAAAAACCTTCATGCATTACATAAAGGAGACTAAGTGTTGTTTTAATAATCCACTCTGTTATTTGGACAGAAAGTCTCAGAACTTAGGACTTTAACGAGAGAAAAAAGTATAATCTGCACTTACATTTTAAGTGTTAGAGTGCATTTGTTGCTGTGTTCTCATTATGGTTGTTAACCATTATTATCCTCTTAACCTCTACTGATCTGTGTTCCTTTTCATGACTGAAAATCAGCTGAGAGGAGATGTGTGTTTGTTTTCATCCACCTAACTTACTTTTATGTTTCTTACTGCAAATATGAAGATGTTTGATTTTTTCAGTTTCTTTTAAAATACAAAGTACTGTAAAGATTTAAAGTCTACAAAATTATTGTATTTAAAAACCAACCAACCAAACAAAAACCCCTCGGTAACGTGTCATAATGAAGCTTTTGCAATAGATAATCTATTTTATAAAGCAGCACTCGCATTTATCAGTTTTTAAAATCCTTCTGCACTTGAAGGACTAAAGCAAAAAATCAGACTGAAAAACTAGAAGAGAGGAGAAAAAAAACAGTTAGGCTATTGTATTTGACTATATAAATTAAATTATTTAAAATTTATAGTTGT
Source organism: Platysteira castanea (assembly GCA_013397175.1). Lineage (NCBI taxonomy): Eukaryota > Metazoa > Chordata > Aves > Passeriformes > Platysteira > Platysteira castanea. The sequence continues at coordinate 650,616 of VYXC01001353.1, forward strand.
TAAATGAAAACCAGTCAAGTTAGTCTTGAGATCTTTCTATAAAACTGTTTCAAGAATGTTACCAACTGCATATAATTTATGTAACCAAACCACTCTGATTTTTATGGTTATATCCACGTCACTTATATTTATTCCAATTCCCTGTTCTGATAATTAGTATTTTCTACCATGAAGGAAGGTAAGTAAGCCTCTAACATTTTAATCACATAAAAAGAAATATTACGAACACTATACAAGATAAAATTTGTTTGTATTTCTTTTAAACTTTAAAAGGTATTCCAGTATATTTGCATTTATTTTATTTATATGGGTTTGTTCCGTTCAAATCTGTTCTCCATGCAGGTTCATGTCCACACATATAGATTTTATTTTTTACTTTCTTTTCAATATTTATCACTGAATATGTATTTTGATTAACATTTTGGAGATTGTTACAATTGTGTAAGTTCACTGTTTTCATCTCTTCAAGGTATGAAGTCTGGAATCTTTTAAAATCTGTAGCAAATTCTCTTCCACATCAGTGCAAATAGACAAAATAGGTGAAATCCTAGTTTGTGTTTAAGACATACATTAAGTTCCATTTTTATATGCAGCATGGTTTCAATCCTTCCCTGTTTGCCAAATCAAAGATATGTAAGTATGTAAGATGGAAACTGTGACTCCACAGCTTTTAATGGGGTACCCATTTAATCTGGTACCCAGTGTGTCTATGGGAGAATTTCACAGTATTGAAATTCAGTGACAGGTTGGCTGTGATGGATGGTATACAGCTACTCTGCTACATAGGCTGTGTAATTGATAGCCTACTAGCTAACTGAAAGAATTTATATCATAAAATGCATCAGGATGGAAGAACTCGTCTGAATCTGAAATTCATATTATGATGGAAGAACTTCTGCAAAACTGTTGCAAAACTTGGTGTAAGGATTTGAAACCCAGAACTGCAAACTGGATGGTTATTTTCAGGAACTTACTTATTAGGTACATAATTGTAGATAAAACTCCATGAGAGAGAAAATACCCATTTCCTGCTTTTGTTGTGGGCTGCATTCAGCTTTGAGGTTTGTGGGTATAGCAACCAACTTCTGTTTCAACTGATCAAACAAAATATTCAGCTGAATTAAGACACCATCATATAGACTATTGAACCATAGAAGAGGAGGTCAAGGACAGGGGAAATGGGACAGTCCCTTCAACAGCAAGGGGCATCACAAATTCAGAAGTACCAAGCACTCGTTCTAGGCCCTGAGGAGTATAACTTGTCAAATCAGCGCTTCTCAGAGAATCAAAAGAAAATACGAGATAGAATGGCTGAAAGAGAGAAATTTGCACAATGGATGGTAAATCTGCCTAGGAAAAAAAGCTGAGAGAGAGAATGTTGGAGGGCTAAGGCTGGCTGAAAAAACAGCTGTGGAACTGTAAGATTTCTTTTGTTATTTGATACTTGCTGGACATAGGTAGGAGTATTTTGGGCATTCTCTGTACCTTCAGCAAGAGAATCACTGAATTCCATCACTGATAGGAGTAATTTGTAAAAGCACAGAGATGTGACAATATACTTATGAGGTAGGTCTAAAGAAGTAGACATATATCCATTATGTTCCTAGGCCACTGCTCATGGACAAGACAACTATGTACAGTGATGCCTTAGAAAAAACCTGCTAACTTTGCCCCATTTGTCTGTCTGTAAGTGATGAGTAATTCTCAAGTTTGAGTGAGGTGATGGAATACATTAGTAGTTCAGTAGGTTACTTAAATGGCCACAGGATACAAGACTAGATTATTACCATTCATTTCAGTCTATTTGATGAAATTTATCCATGCTCAAAGACTTTGTGACAGTCTCTTCACAACCATTTCAGTCCTGGGTGCCACATTTCCTACCACTGGCATCAGTGGGAGCAGGACTGAAGTGCTGTTTAATATCTGGGGTAAATTTCAGTCAAGCAGGACCAACATTGCGTTGCAGTCTGAAGTGCACAATGGAAGAAGGCTGAACAGATGTCTTGTTTTTCTTTGCATAATTGTGCTTTTCCCTCAGTAACCCAGCCTGCTACTATGTTTGCAGCTGCAGGTTCAAACATAGTAGGTTTTATGCTCTACATGTAAATGCGCGCCTTCTTAAGATGCTTCTTGTTTTATTTAGTTTAACTCTAATTAGTACCCCTGTTGAGCATGCCCCGGTGGCTCCCAGTTCTGCTGCTCCTGCACCACACGCTTCAGCACCTCAGCCTGCTACTGCTGCTCAAAACACAGCCAGCCCGATGACAGCACCAGCCACCACCTCAGTAGTGCAAGAGTCTTTCTCCTCCTCCTTCCAAAGGTAATGCTCCAGTGCTTTATACCCCCTCTGGCTTTGGAAATGCTGCATACACATTCTTAACTTAAGAATGTAGTATGAAAAGCTGTAACCTGGTTTATATGCTTTTATATATCTGGGGAGAGGGAGGGGGGGCTGTGGTATGTTGTTCATGTTTGCATAGACTTTGCAAAATAGAACTACCCTAAAAATGTAACTTCATTTTCAGAAAGCGAGTCTAGGCTTAAAATTAGAAATGTTTTCACACCACTTGTAATAAAACAACTCCTCATGATGGTTACAGTGCATGAACATTCTTTTAATAGTGTTTCTGTAGTAGGACAAGAAATGGAAAATTAGAAAATGTCATTTACTCACATGATTGACCTAACTGTATCACAGCAGATATCAGTAAAACATGGTGGACATTTGATGATTGACTTGCTCTGTAAGTTAAGGCAATTAATTTCTGTTAGATTTATCTAATCTTCTCTTTCCTAATGAGAATTAGCCTTAGAGCTGAAGTAAGTTTCAAGGACATGCATTCCTAACACTTGTAGCACAGTGGGAGTTACAGTTGTATATTAAAAGCTATCAGACAGCTTGTGAGGAGACGTGTGGGATTTATACAGCTGTCACTTACAGTACAGTAATTTTGGAGATAGTAAGTGTGAATTCTTTTAGTACATAATATTCTTTTATCTTTGGGTTTTGCTACATGAATGTTCTGAAAATATGTATATTTTAGCATGCTTTAAAAATCCGAGGAAAAACACACTTCCAGTAATATAAACTATTTTAAATAATTGAGACCTCAGAGGTATCATATTTTAGGTATGTATAAATGGAATTGGAAACGTTCTCTTGGCTCTACTTCTTGATTAATTTTTGCTAGTTGACTTGCATTATATATATATACCAACTAATTCTTTTCTCACTTTAGTCAGTTTTTACCTAACCATGACCTACCAGAATGCAGTGGTTTTATTCCAGTGCAAGAGAATCAATCAGACAGTAAAGGAGGTTTGGAGAAGGTATTACGCTCCAATTCAGACCTGGCCTGTGAGGAACTTCCACATGAAATAATGATCAGGTTTAAGTAATTTTTATCCCTCAGTTGAAACTGTAGCATGAAGAACATGTATTACCTAGTATCTGCTTCAAACAAAAAAACACCTCTACTAAACTAATCATTCAGGTAACTTCTGTTTGAGATAGGACAATCTTCTGTCTGGGAGTGCTTGCATAGTAAAATTTTTATCTTGTGTTTAGACTCAAACATCTTCAGATCTTTCAGATAAAAGCATGGATCATTGACACAAGTCCTGTCCTGTAATACTGTCTTTCTTGGTTATTGATAGAGTCTGGTTTTAAAATTTTTCCATAATGTGTGCATTTTGTCTTGTGTTCTGTAGGAATGTGCTTGGTTGTGCTATTCTGTAAGTCTGCAGATGTATGCTACAGAAAACCTGTTCCTGGGAACTATGCAGCAGTCTTCCTGTATCTAAATCCTGCTGGATCTTGGTTCTGATGTCATGATTTGTGTCCTTGTTACATCATTTTGTTCATGCTTTTATGTGTCTTCTGCAGAGTTCCTGCAGCCCCCAGCTCTCTTTCCCAGCCTAAGCCTTTCCATGGGCCCAAGAACATGTCATTAGCAGCTTCCACTATTTCATCTGCTATCTCATCTCAGTCTAGGTATATCTGTAAAGCTCTCTTCTTTTAACCTAATTTGTTTTGATTTTGTATTGTGCTCTCTGATACAAGGTTTTCAGTTTCTGAAGGGATTGACTTGGCAGAGACCACTGAAAAGCACCATGTGTTTAAAGGAATAGCCCTTTCCTTATCTTCTGTGTGACAACCCAGCTAGGAAACAACCAAGTTTTAGATGTAGAATATGTGACCACAAGGTCCTCTTGGAACAAAGGTATTTCACTTGGTTGGTTTGTGCTGCTTTTGCCATCCTGAAATGAAAATATCTGTCTAGAGACACTGGGTGAAAATGATGGACTTATTTTTTTTTCTTGGTGAAAACACAGGATCACAGGAATCACTAGAAAAAGAGAATGCTGCTGTACTGCCTCACTTTCAAGCCTTTTCACTGCTTTCATACCATTTTAACAATACTAACAGAGGAAAAACCAGTAGATCTTAAGACTCATTTGAGCACAATCTTCAGAAATAATGAAAAACTGAATCAGCAAAACATTTGAGATTGTAATTATCCATGCGTCTCTTACCTTTATATAAAAAAATAGTTAGGAGTTACCCAAAGGTGATATTTGAAATGGACAAAGTGCACAAGTTTCAAGGCTTCACTCCAAGTAGAATGGTCTTTCTCAAGAGAATCACAGAACACTTAAGTGCTTGGCACAGGTAGTACTTAATAGCAGTTTGGTTGGCTTCACATCACTGGAACCAATGCAAAAATGAAATAGCTACTGAACAAAACATCAGAAGAGCTTTCAGTTTTAGGATGTAAACATGTCTGTTCACATGGGAATTACATAGGGGAGGTAATTCCAGCATGGATCTGATAAAACGTAAGAAATGAAACTAACTGCTGGTGAGTGGAAGTACACCAATTGTAACTTTAGTTTCAAGAAGCCTCTTGTACTCAGGTAAGGTTCCTTGCTTTCTAAGCAATAGTAACTGTGCATATTTGAGCTTGATTAAACACTGGCATGCAAAGCCTATTATTTCTCCTGGGCTACAGAAGAGACTTGATTTTAGGGTTTCTCTCAGCTGAAGACTGAAATGTCTCCATCAGTCAGAAGATGAAATTAAATGGAAGCTTTGGTGACTGCTCTGGCCAGACAGAGCACTTCTATTCATGTTTCACCAGTCTACATCTTAGGACCCATCTAAATCTTTCATAAGAGCTATGTTTTCATTCCTGCCTTGGAAATCATGGTATAGAATGGATTGGGCTGGGAGGGATCTTAAAGATCATCTAGTTCCATGGGCAGGGGACAAGTTAAGCAGCAATTATGCATAATGTACATATAAACAGCTAATAAATTATTGTAAAGATAGCCAGTACTTGCTGACACTACTTGCATGTCTGTTGTAGAGCTAATCTAATACTATTTCTTGATTGAGCTTTTTTTCCATTTCCCTTAAATTTCATATCCATTTAATGGGAGAGGGGAAGCTGCGTGAGGCCTAGAAACCATATAAGTTCATTTGTAGTTATGTACCAATATGGACTAAGCAGTGTGAAATAAAATTTTAATGGGTAAGGAGGATAAAAAGATGACCTTGGGATACTGAGACATCGGAATTGAAAGTAAATTAGTAAATTAGATTGGCATGGACCATTACCCCTTTTCCTACCCCTTTGAAGGGAAGTGGGTTGTCTGGGGAGGCTGTCTCCCTTCTTGAAGGTTTTCATCATCACCAGCTAAAACATGGAGCAACCTGGTCTGACCTCAGAGCTGGCCTTGCTTTCAGCAGGTTAGATCAGATTCTCCCTCAGACCTCTTCCAACCTCCAAAATTCTGTGAATCTATGGAAAAATGACTGTCCATTTCAGAAAGCAATGCTTTAACCAGACTCCTGAAACCTCTCGCTGGCACCTGGCAATTATTTCGGTCACAGATAAAAGATCTACAGCATAGCAACTTTATACATGGCTGCTTTGTCAATGGATGACACAAGTGTGATGCTGTCATCTGCTTCCCGCTGTCACCAACGGGCAAAAGTTACTGTCTTTGCTTCAGCAAGCCTTGGGACATAAGGGCAAATCAGAGACGTGTAGGACCTGTAAAAATTTGGTTCCCTTGTAATCGGGTACAAGAAGCAAACTCAGTTTGGTTGGTTGGTTTTGGATGGCTGTCTTGCAGCTGGAATAGATTCTTTATCTTGGCGCACTACTTCCATGTTTGTTTTTAAAATGGTTACACAACCGTGTACGATTATAGCTAGTGTATTCAAACACAAGGGACTAAAACTGGCTTCTAAATTAATTTATAATTCAAATTTTTGAGCATCTGATAGTTTTCATTTAGAAATCAAGCAATGCTTTGGCATGCCAAAATACAGACTTAAAAATCCAGTTTCAGCTCGACATATACCAGAGTAGTATTGAGCATTTAATATAATTTTATTTCAAAATAAAATATGGATGACCTTAGTTACAATACTGTTATACAGGATGGGGGTATTCTCGGGTAGATGAGGCTGAGATTTTACCACCATTATTCCAGTGTTCGGGGATTTTTTTTCCTTTTAGATCCACCAAGAAGACACTGGAGGATTTCTTGATCAACATCCTTAAATATTTAAATCTGATTTTAAACTTTGGTAGACGCAGTTCTATAGTGACTTTGCTTTTGTGAGCATATGCATAACACTTAACATGAGTAAAATCTTCCTTCCTAAACAGGAGTGTTTTTGAAGTAAATCACTAATCTTTAATTGATGTGTTACTCTTACTTTTACATCTGCAGTGAAATCTGACTTACTGTTACCTGTTCCACTTACAGTCTTACTTAAAAGAAGCAAGCATAGCATGAGAATTTTAAATAAGCTTGAAGTTCTTTAGGGGTGGGTGATTCCATCCAGTGGGTTAAAGCAGGGCACCCCATGAGACAGCACTCTGGGAATACAAAACCAGGAGAAACAATGGAAAGAGTTACAATTATGGTTCTAAAAGTCAAGTGTAGCTTCTGATCCTGAGATTTTAATCCAAGCACTGTGTCCGTGGTAAAGGGAAGAAAAACTCTTCTCCAGAAGTTAGGAAAATAACTGGCATGAGCCAGGCTCCTGGTGATTGTGGGAAATGTGGGCTGTGCTCCTGTGGGATGGGGCTGGTGTCATGCAGCCCCACACTGCCCTGCAGACAGGAGCTCGGTTCATTCTGAATCCTCCTGTTCCTCAGATCATACACTGTGCAGGCTTTCAAGTACTTCCTGTATTTGCATAAACGACTCATTTATGTTCTGAAATTACGCTGTTTCCCCAAGAAAAAAAAAACCTACCTGTTTGCCTGGGACTCTGTAGTAGTAGAAAAGTTCTGCAAGGCAGAAGTTAAACATGATGAGTTGATGATTTTTCTTCAACTAAGCCAGCCTGTCCTTTCTGTGGGGTTGTCTGAGCTGCCTCATAAGCTGGGGCACTTCCCTGACCTTTGGCCTCTGGTCCATTTGAGGTTTGCTTTTCAGATTTGGTGCAATTTAAACTTACAGCATTGGGGAAAATCACTCATATTTATTTTTTTGTGTTAATAAAAATAATTGGGGTTCCACAATCCAATAACAAGACCAGATGAGAGTGACTTATGGAACAATATACTGAGCTCACTGACTGATGTTACCACTCTTTAGGTTTCACTGTGATTCCCAGCTTAAATAAGAAAACAAAATGTAATGTAATGCTCATCTTATATGATTATCGGTATGTACATGTTGTTTACTTTAGCACTTAAGAGCACTTCTTATTCATAAGAAATTCTTGGTAGGACGAGATACCCCAATCTTTCATGTATACTTTTTTCAAATACAACTTTTGTCTCATTTTAGTTTCAACCGGCATTCTTCCACCTCCATCAGCTACCAGTCAAAGCAGAGGTATAAAAATGTTTTGTGCAGCTATTCTATCTTAAAAGCACTTAACAAACCGGTTTATTGCTACTAGTAGGCATCTAGTGAAGCGTTAACATGAAAATGATCTGCTTCGAAATATTTACTCTTTCTTTTTCTGACAACTAATAGTTTTCAGAGCTGGTATTTAATTTGCTACCTGTCACATGCTATTGCCTGCTACAGATAAATTCAGTAAGGTTGCTTTCAGTGCTTTTCGAGATGCCAGTGCTTCCTGATCCATTAAAGCATCTTTGATCCTTATGACATCTTTTTATTCTTTCTTAATTTCCTTCTTTCTTTCTAGTTTCTTTTGTTTTGGTTCTTTTAATCACATGCTATTTCTTTTTTCTACTATCAGCAGAAATTCTGATAAATCTTTAACTTCACTAAACCCTTAATGATGTATTGTAACACTTTATTTCTCTTTGACAAGCCTTCTTATCTTCTTTATTGTATTTAATATGCATCGTTTTTTCAGCTTCGTTTCCCTGAACACAAGGAAATCTGTGGGATGGTTTTACAATGATACTACATTTGGGAAACACTTGAATTTTGAATAACCATTTTTCTTCATGACAGTCTAAGTATTACTAATCTGGTTCAGAGCATCTTTATTTATTTTGTGCATTAAGAGAGATTCAAATGAGTCTTTCTAACCTCTGGACCTGTGCACCTGGGAGTAGACATTCCTGACTGGACGACATTTTCAGATTAAGGCTTTATGACACGTTATTTTAAAATCTTTTAACTTGCACTGTAAATATTGGGCACTGAGCTGTCTACTTTACTCTGAAAAGCAGATTTTAAAACAAGGACAAGTCTTTAGATGGTGTATTTAGCTGATGGCATTTTGAAAGCTGTGTGGGAAGCCAGTGTGCCCACAGTGTCCGTGTCCCTGTGCTGTGGCAGGAGCAATGGCCTCTGTCCAGGGACCCCGAGCACAGTGCCTTCTTAGGCACCACAGAGGAGGTGTCATCAGGAAATAGATGGTAGGAATGGAAAACAGAAAGGTTTACTGTGCTTAGAACAGCTTTGGCAGTTACAAAATCACAGCACAGTTCACAGCAGAATTTACAGTGAATACAAACCCACTAAAATAGTTTATCTTGGAGAGTCCTGTTCACTCATGGTATAGCGGACCCAAATCCAGCCCTAAGCCCTAGACTAGGTACAGAAATAATTAGCTATAGCCATTGTAGCAATAGCTAAGTTTCTAGGTCTTGCTAAATAGACAGAATAAATTAGCCTGAGGCAGCAGTGCTATGCAAACTAGATCTATAGTAGAAACACTGTCAGAGCAGCAAAAAGCTGTGTTGTGAGGACAGCTTTATTTTGTTCAAAACTGAAAGTTTCCATTTCTCAGAATGTTTTTTACCTGTACTGGAAGAAATCTGCTGGGTTTACTGTGTAAGATTATGAAGTGTTTTCTCCAGATGGCATCTGTTTCCACTGTTAAAGGAAGTAGAGTCAAGATGGACCAATAGACTGGCAAAGCTTCTTTCCATATGCTGACAAATGTTTTCCTATAGACAAACTCACTATGGAAATAACTCCTAAACTGTCAGGGCAAATAGACAGGGATCTGCTTCACAGGGAGAGTGAAACCAAATTGAAAAAGAAAGCAAAACAATGTTTTCAGGGTGAGTAAGAACGTTGTTCTGTAGTGAGTAGGTTTTTCTTACTGCACACGTCTCATTATCTGTTGCTTCCCTTCCTCGTACTTCTTTATTCCCTCTTGCTTGCTTTGGTTGTGATGCTCTTTTAGCAGTCTGTGAAGCACAAACACTACAAACAGACTCATCCCAAGTAACTGGCAGATAGAAGAGGCATATTTTTTAATGTGTTACTGTAATCAAACTGAGAATCACCATCTAAGCCATAAAATAGAGAAAAAACTGTTTCTTGCTTGTGTTTGGAATCCTGAGCAAATGTTTTTATTCTAGGAATGCAAGAAAGTGCATCATAATATTGCATATCCTATGTTTGTTCTGAAGGGTGAATCTCAACATCAAGAAGATTAATGTAAATTTTGGGTTCAGTCTAAATAGGGAAAAGAGTTAGTTTCAGAAAAAATTTTAAAGGTCACTACAATACTTTTGAAAAGATTGTAACAGTATATAAACACTAATTAACATTTGTAATAGTAGTAATTGTGCTGAGCAAGTATATTTTTAAGTCCAGATATCCCTCATTGATTTATCGTAGACAAGACCAGGCCTTTTTGTTTGCAGAGGAACAGAAAACACAAACTTTGTGTGCAGCTTTCTGAAGTCTGATCCCATGTTAAACTCAGTTTCAAATTTGTCATATTCCCTCAGCAAGCTACTTTCTGTAACAACAACAACAAACTTGCCATTACTTAAAATCCTTATTTGATTAATTTTTCTTTCCAAAGAATTGTCCAAGCCTTCCTTAGCAAAGCTAAAGACTGATGAATCTCACAGCATTCTCTGTAGTTCTTACAGACAATTCCTCTTGGAGTGCTCTGGAAGCTGCCAGATCTGTTACTTCATGATCAGTATCTTTTGCTGTTTGTAAAGTTGTTCACACCTACATTTTGCTTTTAGAAACACAACCCAGTCATATACACCACTGCCAGTTTCTGGAAGCTACAGTGAAAGTCCTGCTCCTTCTGCTGCTTCAAAAATGAGAGTTGTTACTACTGCCAGCATAAAGCCCTCTGTCTACCAGCCAGGTAAGGAGCCTTCAAAGTACTGAAAAGATTTAGCATAAAAATGCTCGCACATTTCTTTTAGAAAAAGAAAATGTTGAGAGCACGCATTTTGGACACAGATGTATCAGAGAATATTTATATGCATGGGACTAAATGCTGCTAGTTTTGCCTCAGATTATTTGAAGATTTGGGATTACGTTGTATTTGTATTCCGCTTCAGAGTTAAAACGTGGAACAAACAGAGGGAAAAATAAAAGCAAGGGAAAAGTCTAATAAAAAATGTGTAGCCTGATTTTTCAGAAGAAGTACATTTGAAAAATAACACAATGTATCCAATTAGGAGCCCAGTGACACCAGAGAATTGATAAAATAGCTAAAGAATGCACAGTTCAGGAAGGAGGTAAAATAAGTGGAGTTTGCTTGAGTAGGATATATTTGCAAAATAGGTAAGACCATATATTGAACTTCTCAAACTTAGGCTTATATTTGAAATAAAGAATGAGGCATTAAAGCACTTCATAATGCTGTTCTATTTCCAGAGATCTAGTAATTGAAGGAATATATTTGCTTATTCATTCATTTGGAAAATATGCTCCTTGATATTATTTCAATTCCCTTGGTATTAACATGTTACAAATGGCCTGAACTTCTAAAACCGTTGATGACCAAAATGTGAACTTTCAAACTGAAGGAATTAAGTGAGGCAGCAATATAAGTCTAAATGCAGTTCTGTTTCAAATTAAGGTTTTTCTGATCTTAACAAGAGAATTAAAAAGTTGATTTATATCTTTACAGTCAAATAAATATGAAAAGGCCAAGAATTCTAACAGTCTTAAACTCTGTCTTCTGTAATGTTCTATTTCTGGATCTACTGAAATTAAACAAATGTAGGGATTTTAGTTAGCTGTAAAGCAGACAGACAAATCAATTGATCTTTATAGCTATATAAAGGTAGAAAAAGTCAAGTCAGAGCTTTTATGAGCTATTTAAGGGTCTCAAAGTAAATAAACCTTCAGCTTCTTCTCATTTGCTTTTGGTTAAATGCATCAGTGTATCCCATGTTCTCACTCAAGGCAAATGCTATTATTTTTGACTTGAAAAGATGACGACAGTGGATTTATTTCTATAATGCAGAAGAGAGCAAACTGTGGCAAGTCAAAATATCTCCTAAATACACTGACTGATGTTAAGCCCTGTGCTCGTTTGGGGAAGTATAAACTCCAGTTCAATATACAAACCTGCCACAGAAATACATCGGCAGTTATTTCCAATTATTGGCTGGATCTGGTCCAGTCAGAGTTGGCTGTTGAATTCAACTCAGAATAAGAGGAAAGGCTTTGGTTTTCTCCTGGGTTGGGCATCTTCTTTGCTCTTCCTTATATTGCTGGTTTTCCTTTGCAATTCCTTACGTTGCTGTTTTTGAGCCTCATTGCTTGTCAATAGAGGCTTAAATAGTTGGCAGAGAAAGAAAAGTCCCCCTGTACTGTTTAGAGTTTGAATTATCCAATAAGGGATTCTAAAATAACTTCATAATTGACCCCTAAAGTGACTCAGGTACAAGAGAGACTCCGGACAGAGATTTTAGTGAAGATGTTTGGTTCTTGTTTTGGTACCTTTTTAAAGTGTTATATATTTGATGTAGTAGCACTTCAGAGTGATTTTGGAACAGGAGCTGGCCTCAAAGACAGTTGCAGTCCTGAGCAAGTGGGAAATTGTGACTTGGGAAGAAGTGGAGGAAATGGCATTTCCTGTCACAGATGGGAAAATCAATAGTACTTAGAAACAAACCACCGAGATGGTTAGAAAATTTCCTCAACCAACTTTGTCATTGCCTGGCTTCCCTTGGAAATGTGGGGCAGCAACTTCCAGATTAAAACAGCAATCAACAGGCTTATATATCCAATACAGAGACACCTGAATCAGTCACTGAGAGGATTTACAAGGCTATTTTAATCTGTCAGATTGGAAAAAAACCCCAAACAAATTGAAACAAGTCTCAAAATGAGACTGCACTATTGAGTATCTGGCTCAGATGGGATTTAGCAGGCAGTCTACACTTTCCCTAAACTAACTCGGGTGGGAAATTTTATGCCGCTAAAGATCTTTAGTTTTTTCCAGTAGGGAAAGCTGTGAACTCTGAAATCTTTTCCCTAAATTTCATAACGCGTTTTTAAAAGGAGCATAGACTTCTCTTCTGCACAAGGCCCACTAGATGGCAGAACATACCTGGGTATTCCTTTCTCGTAGGCTTTCCCAGACTAGGATAGCCTTTCACATATCCCAAGTAACTCCAACGCCAGTTCTGCACCACGCAGTAACATGATACCGAACTGTGAGAAAGCAGATCTTTCCTTTTAAATCCCTAAGTCCATCTGGGCCTACTTGTGTATGCAAAATTGGTCAAGCGTAAAGGCTTGATCTGCTCTTCTAGGAACTGGCAGGAAGATTCCCACAGTTCTTAATGAACTTTACATTAACTCCTAAGCATCTTCAATACTAAAACAGCAGCTTCCACACCATTATTTCATTTTTAGTTCCCCTCAGTAAGAATAGTGTCTCCCTTGTCCATCATCTGCTCTGTATTGCACCAGTATATGGGAAAACTTTGGGCTTCAAGGATGTGGCCACTAAGTGTAGAACAAGCCAAATCAGTTGTGGTTATGAATTCTGTTTGTTGCTGAAAATAGTAAAGAATAGCACTTACGTGATCTACTAACAAAGGAAAGAAAAAGAAAAAAACGTTCTCACAGTGCAAGTCAGTGTGTGACCAAAGCATGTGAGACTCTCTAAATCTTTGCTTTACTAAATGAGTCTTTGGTAATGTGCCTTTTTGTCTGGAGAGGAAATAGCCATAGACCATAAATGAAGAGCTGAGGAGGAGAATTCCAAATTCCCCAGAAGCAAGGAATTGGCTTGTTCCTATTGCTGTTAAGAGACCTCTTCTCCTGCCATTCTCGCAGGATAACAATAATCCCTTTCATTCTTTCCTTCTCTAAGAGAATGTGAGGGCTGAGAGGAACAAGGTGATAGAGGCTATGTTACTGAATTATTTGAAGTATTCGTTTTTTAACAGTTAATGGTCAACTTATACAATACTGTTACTTTGAGAATATATTCTGTGATTTACTGAATCTTAGTACTTTTTTTAGCAGCAAGCAGCCCCTTTTTTTCTGCTGCATGTATGTTGGAAGACTTTTTGAAATACATAAACCATCAAGGTGAATGTGTGTGGCAGTAGCTACTAAGACAAAAGGGTTGTTCATACAAACTTAGGGATGTAGTTCTATGAAAATAAGATAATTCCCTTTTAATAACAATTGCTAAAATCTCAAAGTTAGTGAAATCTTTCTAATACATTGCAGTGGTACTATTTTGAAGCAATAGTAATTGCAGCTTGTTCCCAGGGGGAAAGTGTATTGTAATAAGTCAAGCCTGTAAAATTAAATTATAACAGATGAAAAGAGAATTCAGAGCAGAAGCAAACACCCAACATTTGTCATTTTACAACAATTCCTCTGGTACTTCCTTTTAGTAACTGGGGGGAAAAAATCCTATTTTGTTGTTTTATTTTACTTTCCTTTATTCTGTTTCTTTATTTTACTGCAGCAAGTAGAAAAGATAGAGTGAAAAGAAATAGAAGGTAGAGAGCATGTAGCGAAGTGAGCTAGAAGTCACCTTACTTAATTAGAGAGCCTCATAGGTGGGAGCCTTTTGAACTCACCAATTAGAGATGAAATATTAACTTCTAATTTTGCCTATCTTAATACCATAATACATAAATAGCAACAGCCTCAGGATCTAAAGAGATTGCATATAAACTCTGTTCTGAAATTTTTAAATACTGTTTACCATTTCCAAGTTTAAAAAAAAAAAAAAAAAGAAGCCTCAAGCTAAGGTGGGATACAGTTTTATGAAGCGGAAACATCGTTGATGCTGTACCATAAGAAATTTTTATCAAGAAAATGCACTAGATTCGACTCTGACCTCAATAAAAAGATCACGAGGGTGATCACAGTGGGTTGCTATATATGCAATTTAAGCACCTGCAAATTGCCAATAATCAGTGTAAGTTATTATGTGGCAGGGTGTGGGCTAAGGGAGGGCTGTTAAGTCAAACATAATCTTCTCACCACTTAATTATTCAGAAAGATCCACATTACATTCGGAACCCTCTTGGCTGAAATACCTTTCTACCTGCAAGTCCCTTAAACCTGTACATGTTGTATTTGGTCATTTTCTTGGTGCTGGGATCTACTGTGCAGAATGTTTGCCTAGACTGCTGGAGAACTGGCTTCTGTTCCCAAATCTGTGCGCTCTCATTTGGGCAAAACACTTCAACTCTCCAAGCTTCTTTTCAATCATTCACTTTGTTTTCCTTGCAAAGGGAAACTGCTTTTAGTGCTCCTATACTTGGCAAAGTGAGCCTGTTTCTTGGGCAGTAACTGCAGTCCTACACAATGCAAGATCTGACGTTTTGAAAAGAGCAGGGCAGTGGGAAAACTTGTCAGTGTGTGCAGGCCCTGGCTCCTGCTTATTTTAATGTGATAAAGCTCCACCCAAGATTAGAGCCTGGTGCACACAGAGACAGACTGCACTGAAAGTTTTATGTGCTAATCAAAGGGTGGAAGGGAGAAAGGATGATATTCTGGTTTACACACAGGAACTGAGGAGCAGAGACACTTTGCTTTGCTCAAAGTTATACAGGAAGTTTGTGGCAGAGCCAAGAACTGAACTGAGATCAGTCATAACCGCAAGTCTGGCCTTCCTCTAAGTGCTGTTGGCTTTATCTTGCTGGTCATGTGAGCTGAATTGGCTCCCTCAGTATTGCTTCCAGTGCTCTCTATCTCTGTGTTCCCTGTGGGAGCCTGTTTTTCTTCAAAAACCTAGGAACAAACCTACAAATGATAGATAACAGTGACATCCGTAGAAAATGTCGCATTTTCATTAATATAGTGAGATCAAAAGTTAAGCATAACTTATTGAAATTCTTGGGAATTCCATCCAAAACTTTACTATATTTCCTGGCTTTTCTATTTTTAACCTGTCTTAAACAGAATATAAGTCTTTGAAATTATCACAGAATTGTCATATCCATTCCTACTAGAAAATGAAGAGATGATCTTGACAATGGTCTCCATAAAATCCGTAAAAGCCAGTAGGCAGTGATCTCTGTGATGCATGTGGATTAAAAGTCAGTGATTGTGCTGATACCCTTGGCTTCAGCCCAGAATAAATGAGCAACAGTGGGACAGGCCATAATTAGGTATCATCTGAAGCTTTTACTGTGTGTGTGTAATGGAGTACCCTTTGCTAAGTGTTGCTGTATTGACATTAGAAGAAAAAGACTTTAAAATCCTTCTTGGTTTCTTTTGTGATACTTAAAACAGCACCAGCACCAGTTCATTCCTACACCCCTGCCAACACGGAGCCTGCGAGTCGCCCTCCCTGGGTAACAGATGACGCCTTTTCCCAGAAATTTGCACCTGGAAAATCCACCACCACTGTCACAAAGCACATCCTACCAAGGGGTGCTCCAGTGCCATCTCCTGCCTCAATTTCTGCTTACCCGTCTCCAGTTTCAACTTCTTCCCAGCCCCCTGCATTAGCCCGGGGAACAGTTCAGAGGGCGGAGCGTTTTCCAGCCAGCAGCCGAACTCCCCTCTGTGGGCACTGTAACAGCATCATTCGGTAAGGTCATGGGCCTTCGAAGAGGGATGAAGCAGAAAAAAAAGTATCAGAGAGACTGGTTATTGTACATTAATACACGGTACCAGAGCCTAAGACTCTGTTAAATTACCCAGCAGGGATGTCTGTTGTCTGCTTCATTAATTTAACATTTCCAGAGCTCATTTTGTTGTTGTGTGGTTCACTTTTTATCACTGCAAAGTTATACATGCTAATTGTTTGTCTCTTGGATGCTGCAGCAAATCACTGCTTGTTTTTAAACTGATTTCTGGTCCTAAGGTAATCCTTTGAAGGAAGTTCATGCAGCTTCATTGGGAGAGTTGGGGGGCTGGGGGCAGAGGGGGGGGTTGGGGAGGGAAAAGGAACGAGGCATCCTTTTGGAACAGCAGCCAAATGTAATTGTTGCTTTTGTGTCTGGAGAAAGATAATGCCTACACTCTGCTACCAGTGATTCATAGCAGGCCTCTCCCTTCTCCTCTCCCAGTTCATTCTGTTGGACCAGTGCCTACTGTTAGCCTGTGCACTGCTAGCCAACTTTAGGTAATCCATGTTTAATGACAGTCTTCCCCACTAAAAGGAGCTGGTTTGGTGATGTGGAACTGCTGATTATTGCCCTTTATTTATTCTGAAATGGAAATATTCCAGTAATAATCGCTGTATCTAACTACAATCACCAGAGTCAATCACCAAAATGAATTTAATGTGTCTTCCACATAATGAAACAGCAAGTTGTCACCTGATAGCCTGACATTTCTAGAACATGCTGCATGCAGTGCTCTCAGATGGAAAGAAGGCAGGAGACTTTAGGAGCTGTTGTGAGGTTTGGGTGTGTAAGGCTGGGAATTTGCCTGTTATTTCATGCTTTCAAATAGTAGCATTATCTTCTGTGCCTTTGGCCTTTTCTTCTTGTCTTTGCATCTGCTTGCAAAGACCACTTACAGCTACACAGATATCAAAACAACTGATTTTTCCAACAGTTGTCTGTAAACACAGTGTATGAGACC
This sequence comes from Platysteira castanea, assembly GCA_013397175.1. NCBI lineage: Eukaryota > Metazoa > Chordata > Aves > Passeriformes > Platysteira > Platysteira castanea. Next base: position 667,863 of record VYXC01001353.1, read on the forward strand.
AAACAATAATGAAATGTTTTAACCAGTTAGCAGTGTGTTTTGAGTAACGGTCTTGAAAAAGACCACTTCTGTTCAGGCTTCTGAATGTTATTTTAATATGTACCTCATGGTTCAAGTAGCTTCTTACACATGTACATGGTGTCTGACAAAGTGAGTTTGCAATTAGGGTCATTCAGCCTTTTTTATTGCAATACAAATAAGATATTTATGATTTTTTCCAGAGGTCCTTTCCTGGTAGCCATGGGTCGCTCTTGGCACCCAGAAGAATTCAATTGTGCTTACTGCAAGACATCCTTGGCTGATATGTGCTTTGTGGAGGAGCAGAACAGTGTGTACTGTGAGCGCTGCTATGAACAGTTCTTTGCACCAACCTGTGCCAGATGCCACACTAAGATTATGGGGGTAAGAGAACAAGATTAACCCTTCTGCAACTGCAGGGATCCCTGAAATAGTGAAGTAGTTTAGACTGTAAGCAGTCAATGTAGATGTTTTATTATTTTGTCCTTTTAAGACTTACTTCCCATCTTGTTGAACATTTCAGAATGAGAAACATAGTATTTTATAATAATTTTTATCCATCTGAAGTCGTGGATATTTCTGTACTTTATTGAGCTCAAAGACAGAATATGTAATCCAGTTACCATCTCACAGAGTGTAAAATAAGTAACACTTTCTGGATAGTATTTTGCTGTCTGGTACACACTATGCTACTTTTATCTCTCTGTTCCTTATATTTATAATAAGAGACTCGAACTGCATTTTTATTTCTTACACAGGAGTTAGTCAGAATTTCAGTGGAGAAGTCAGTGATGTTGAGAAGAGGCCCATTGCTCTTGCTGCACCTCACTGGTAGTTAGCAGCACAGCTGTTGAGGAGTTTTGAAATACAAAGATCTGAATTCCTCAAAGCCAAAAATACATGCCACTTTTGTCTTAAAGGACTCGTGTACAAGTGAATGTACAATTTAATTTGCTCTCCACATACCTTAGATGGTGGTGAGGTTGGAATATCATCAATAATTTTAGCAGTGTATTTATGCACACAGTAGTAGTGAATGTATGACATGATCCTCTCAAATGAAGAAGCAAGGAGTCCCACACTGGTTTTTTACTGCTTAGCTGTCACCTTTTGACATCTGTCTAAATGTTGGCGTTACAGATGCTCTTCTCTGCAACTGCCAATTAGGGGTGGCAGCATCAGACATTGATGGTGAAGCTCTGGCTCCAACCAAGTCTCGTTTGCTGCTGCGGCAGAAAGAGTAATTTATAGCAGAGTGCTGACTTAACCCACCTAATGAATGCTGGCACAAATCAGTTTCCCATTATGGATTTTCATCAGGAAAATAGCAAAGATGCCAGCTGCCTCTATTTATATTAATAAGATTTCTCAAGCTATTTTTGCTTCTTACCTCACTGAGGTTCATAGATGGATCCAAACCTATTTATCAGCAATAGTTGTTTTGCAAACAGTAACAGAAGTTAATGAATCTCAAATGGTGATTCTCTAATGAGATATATGGCAAATCTAAATTAGGCTATTTTGTCTATTCACTGGATTGAAAGCATGGAAGAGGACTTCAATGCATTTTGTCATAATCAGTGGACATTAAAAACAATCTTTAAAAGAGAATCAGAGTCTGTATAATTGGAAGCAACATAAAATAGAATCTAGATTCTCAGCTGGTATAAATCAATGCTATTTCACTGAAGCTAACAAAGTTACTTTACACCAGTTATGCAGCTGGCCCTTTGAAATCTGGACTGTTTGACAGAGATACACTGTCATCATCCTGGGTGCATGTAAGATTGACAAATTAGCAAGTAGCTGTGCATCAGAGCCCAGTGCAGCAGCTTTTGGACTTGGAAGACTTCTGTATGTCAAAAGAATGAAGCAGTAATAGATATTTCTCCATACTGGATAGAAGTAAGAAGCTGATAAAATCTAGATGTTCTCATCTTAAGAGAACATCAGTTGCACAGAATTAGGGTTTTTTGTGATAAACACATGGCCTTGGAAAGACATGCAGACTCATTTTTACTAATCATATAAGTTAAAAGAACCTTTCCTTCTATTTTTTAGATTTTCACATTAGTTTCTGAGTCTTTCTTGTAAGAAGTATAAGGAAATTACTGCATAATCTAGATTATTTTGAAACAACAGATTTACAGCACTTATTCTTGGTCTTAGAAAAATTACTCTTTAAAATTTATTTAACAAATCATACTCTTGCATTGAAGAGTTCATACTGGTTGTGTCAAAACAAAGGAGAAGATAATCAGAATCTTTGTGGAGAATCTCTCCTGCAACAGCGACTGGGCATGTTGATACAAACTGCTGGCTGAACCATGTTGTTTCACTTTGGCAAATACATTGTTCTAGAAGGCTTGCAGTCCTATTTCCTCTTTCTTTCCAAAAGGAGCCCAATTTCTGTCATAATTCTTTCTTTTGAGGAGGGAATTGGCTGATACGGAAGGGAGGAATTTAGAGCATCTCTGCCTTGTGTTTGTTCTCCAGCAGGAAGGTGCAGGGCTGACTATTCTGCTGCAGATTTTTGTTTGTTTGTTTGTTTTACAGGAAGTGATGCATGCCCTAAGACAGACTTGGCACACAAGTTGCTTTGTCTGTGCTGCTTGTAAGAAGCCATTTGGGAATAGCCTGTTCCACATGGAGGACGGGGAACCTTACTGTGAGAAAGGTATGGCAATCCTGACAGTTCTGCACAGTAATGTGTGCTTCATGCTCATGGAACGTAAGAATAAAGCAGCTGATGAACAAAATAATAGCAGTTACCCATCTAGCATGGATTTTCTTTCCACTCTCCACATACACAAGTGTTTGTGTCTGTATTTTTCTCCAGTTTATATGAGAGGATGGCAGAGCGCTGGTCTTTGCCTCCGTGTCCACAATGCCTTCCCTCACTTCTCTCCCTCACGTATTATGATACTTTTTTTCTTACACATTTTCCCCAGTTCCACTCCCCTCCTTGGTAGATTCTGCTCACCAGAAATGAAAAATTAGTCTTCTAGGGCTGCCCACAACCTCTCTACTGAGTTGCTAGAGCTGTGACCTCTGAGGCTGCTGCCTCACCCTAGAATTGTTCAACCAACACTTTTGAAAAGATAGCTCTGCACAGATGTGCAACACATGGTAGTGCAGATTTTGCATCCTGGCTGCTGCAACGAACAAACTGCTTCTTGCCAACTAAGAAAGGAAAAGGCCAGATTTTCCCAAAATGGTTAAGCTTTAAGTGGTATTCCCTCTGTATTCCCCTTGTGCATTCAGTGAGCTCCTGGCCTACTTCTGTCTGGAGATTCCTTGTGTTTATGCAATTCAAATTTTACAAGTCAGAGTAGCTCTTGGTGAAGAGTAAAAACCATACAACATGACTGACTAAGTACCCTTTAAAACTCAATGTTTTGTCGTAACATCTAATGACTCTCATGAATTCCATATACCTTTGGCATTTCCACTAATATTTTTCAGTGTTAAGGTTTTCCAAATCACACTTGATAAGGTAAAGCTGTATTAATCAGCCAGTACGGGGTTTCCATAATGTTCTTTCTTAATGCATAAAGAACATTAATCTAGTCATGGAAACTTGGAACATTCCCTTGCCATTACACTCTTTTGTACAACCATATTTGTCCTATGAATAGATTCCACATATATTAAAGCTAATTTGAGAGTATTGTGAGAAACATAGCTTCAAATTCCATGGATTTTTTGTTTGTTTTCTACATTTGCGATGATAAATGTCATACTGATGGGGGGGTTCTGGACTGAATTTGTATTTAAATAATGAAAGAAGAGAAGCAAATTTCAGTAGAAGTGTTTCAGTAAATGTAGTAGGAAACAGCAAAACCAATCAAAGCGTTCATTGTCTGGAAATGTTCTATTTCTCTTGGACTTAATATGATTACATTAAGAGTTTGTTCTAAGTTTGCTTTTTGTTTTATTTTAGATTATATTGCTTTGTTCAGCACAAAATGTCATGGCTGTGATTATCCTGTTGAAGCTGGAGATAAATTCATTGAAGCTCTTGGACACACTTGGCATGACACCTGCTTCATTTGTGCTGTAGGTTTTACATCAAAGACTATCTCATTCCTTTATACTGCTAAATTGTGTAGTAACACCAGAAAACCTGAAAACAGGAATAACTAACATATGCTTAAGGATGCAGAGGGATGGAATTTAATTTTTTTACTTGCATTTGGAGAAGGATGAGAGTAATCTTTCTTCCCCACCATAAACTTTTACTAGAATTATGAAATTTGACCATCATAAGTGAGTGTTTTCTAATAAAACATCCAGTTTTAGATAGACCATACAGCAATACAAACCACTACTGCTGTTATTCTTTCCAGTGTTTGCCAAATAAAGATAGAGCAAGACTGAAAATAAATTAACACCATACTGAGTAGTTTAACCATAATCTTACTTACAAAGCAGTGAAGTTTGTATTTCCATGCTGAATGCTTGTTGAAACTTGCAAAAAGAAGTCTGTTTAGAGAGCATGAATAGTAATTAGCACAGAAGTTGGTGGAACTCATCAATCTGTGGTGTGCACACAGCTCTAGAGTGTGGCCATATTCCCACACTCTGCACACAAAGCAGAAAAATCTATATGATAAACAGTACTTTCATCTGGTTCTAATACCACTGAGCAGCTCTGCAACATATTATTCCTAAGGTAATAATATCCAGAATCTCTGATTAGCTAAAAATAGTATGTTGGTTACACCAAACTGACAGTGACAATTTCTAATGTTTGTTTAAGTCTAAAATTTAGGTAGAATAGTTGGAAGTATAGAAATGTTTATAAATATAAACATTTATATGAATGTTTATAGCTAAGCTAAGCTAGCTGAAGCTAAGCTAGCTTTGCAAAAAAGTGTCTTGTGAAAATTGAAGTCTTTCAGAAATTCTAACATACTAAGGAACACTAAGCGAGTTTCCTTTACAAGCTAACAGCTCTTAATCACTTATAAATATTGATCACTTATAAAGACACTTTCTCTGAATATTTCATGTTCTTTTGTGCTTGATTATTTCCCTTAGCTACCTGATTTTCTGCGGAAGCTATAGTTTTATTATATGTTGTTAATATGCAGTTCTCACAGCGGGAGTCTTTTTAAGGACCTAACTTTATTTCTTTCAGTGGGTTAAATCAAGTGCAAATCAATACATGACTCCTGAAGACTACCAAAGAAATGCTTGGGCAGAAGAGCAATACAGTTGAAATTGATAGTCACATCTTTCTCCCTTTTCTTTTTCCTTAATTGTTCCTGATTGTATTTATTATTAATTCTAGGTATGCCATGTGAATTTGGAAGGTCAGCCGTTCTACTCCAAGAAGGATAAGCCACTGTGCAAGAAGCATGCCCATGCCATCAATGTCTAAGAGAAGAGTTGGTAGTCAGTAATGCTGGGGTAAAACAGATGACTAACTGGGCAATCATAAAGTTGATAACCATGGGTAGCATTTCTCTTGGTAAAAGCTAGAAATTGGTACTTCTGAAGTTTATCCTCTTTCGTAAATGCAGAATGTGCTTTTTGCAAAGTTCATACAAAAACCTACTGAATGAACAGTGAAAACCAAATGAACTAATGAACTAGTCCATTATTAGAGCAACAGCTGGGGGAAATATTGAAATTAACTAAAACCTTAATATAAAAAGTAATGTGCAAATACAGTTTTAAGTTAACTACCCATAGCAGTTTTACTGCTTAGACCACACACTGGTGTTTAAAAACAACTGGAAAAATACTTCTGTACTAAGTCATTTTCTTTCACAGCAAGAATGAGTAAGTGCCGTATGTACAGTCATCTGTAGAACCAAAGGCTGTAGCTTTCAAAGGGAAATAAATAGATTAGGGCTTCCTCTAGGAAAAGTGAGTGCTATTCCGTTATGTTGTGGTGCTACCTCATAGCATCAGATATTTTAGATTCTTTCCAAATAACAGGTCTGCCTTGAATCCACATGTAGTTGGGAAGCCTAGGTGACAATTCATAACAGTTTGAAAATAAAATGGTTGGGTCAGCCTTGCTAGTGCACTTGGTTTCCGTGTGCACAGTAGATAAATCACTTTCAAATCGTAATGAAAAATGACAACTGGCTTTCTCTGGATTGCTCTTACATTGAATAGAATAGAGCTGGCTGGAAAGGCCAGCTTTTAATTCAAAACCAGTTTTCCTTTCCTCCTGTGGAAAACAATAGATTCAAACTTGCTGTGGTTTCTAATTCCCACTGATATCAGGGGGAGGTAGGAACCTACATCTGGACCTTCATGCTGGTGAGCACAGAAGAAACACATCCATCTAGCACCGCTAGGTTGTGGGAGATAGCTTGAAAAATTCCCTAATCTATCCCACATAATTAGGAAAAAGGCTTTTTTTTTCCTATAGTAAATGAATGTTGCTTAAAATTCATAAGGCAGCAGGCACATATCTTTATTTCCTTCCTTCGTTTAAATGCAACACATCATGAATTGTAGCAGTATTTGCCATTGGAAGACAGTAGCTATGTTCCAACAATTAGGATAACCATACAGTCATCTCTTCTAACAACCATACAGGCATCTTTCCTAATAGCTTGAGAACAATTTTCAAGTTGTTTGAACAGTTATTTATAAAACTTTTTTTTTTCAAATGAGCAATGCTTGTAGTACTGATAATACTTTTGAATTTTTGAATATCAGTGACTTTTATATCGGAGACAGCAGTTCTGTCTGATGGAGTTAAGATGGAAAGTCTGATCACCATTCAAGCTTTATTAACTCGTTTAAGTGAGAATTACGATGTGTGTGTTGACAGCTTGCAGTACTGACAGTTTTGAATTAGTACTTCTGAGGCTGAGGATGCTTTCTGTGGGCCACATGCTGGTGCCATCTGCACCTATTTTACCTTGTGTTTTGAGTAGCAAAAAATTACATAACATTGTCTGTCTTGTCCCTCCTATGGGTAATGCCCATTTCATGGTAATTGGTGCATCTTTTACGGGATGAAAGACTATCCAAAGCTTGGGGGAGGAATAAATGAAATTTGGAGTTCTAATATAAGAGTTAAGTTAGCTGCAGGCATTCTGCATCTTGGACAAAAATAACAACCTGAACTGCCTGTGGCAGTTTTGACACGTATGACCTGTATTTATTCAGTAGGTATGTTAGTTTTCACTGATCTTAGCAGTGATCTGATCTGAGTTGCTACAGGGTCAGATTTTTGTATGCATGAATTATTCTAAAACACTAGTACATTATGTGCAAAGCCTTTTTTTTTTCTACAAGCAAGCAAATTTTCTGTTTTCAGTTGGTGCTGGGCTGGTGTGAATATGGTCCCATAGATTACAAAATCCAAAGATGTGGCTCATAATGTTCCCCAGAAGAATAAATCATAATTATGGAAGTCAAATATTTTTTTCCGCTCATGTTTGACTTCCTTAAATACATATTCGCAACAGTGAGAAAATTCTACATTTCCTTCTCATTTTTCAGTGCCATTCAACAAAATGCCATTTATTATTATCAGTTATTTGAGGGATTTCACATCAGCATACTGTACACTGAGACTGCGTTGAAGGCTGCCTTTAGGCAGAGCTGTGTGTTAGCCACTGACTGGGACTGCTCTCTGCATCATCAGAACAGGGAGTCAGGCTCCATGGGAAGGGCTTGTGACAGATGCCTCGGGAGAATTTCATGAGGTCCTTCACCTCTGACCTGCATGTGTTTCTATGTGTGTGTCTCATTCTCCCCTCCAACTTCCCCCGGAGTGTCCCTGTGAGCCTCCCCCTCACTGGCAGCAGGAGTTACTGGCATGGGGTGGGCTGTGGGAAACGGGGCTCTCGGTGTGGGGAGGGGAGGCTGGCATCAGAGAAGGGAGAGCACCTGTGGCAGAGTGTAGGGGCTCTGCAGGCCTCCAGTTGAGTGGAAGATGAGGCACTGAGGAGATGGGAAGCCCTTCCTGAGGCTGGGGCTGGAGGGGGGAATAGCCAGGTAAGGGCAGTTCCACCACGCTGGCACGTCAGATAGCTGGGGTGGGCAGGGTCGGGGGACAGCCACAAGGACTCACTACAGTTAGGGAAAGGGCTTGAAGTAAGAAATTTGGGTACAAGTAGCTCCCAGTAGCCCAGAGAGATGGTTTGAATATGTACAGAAGGGATGAGCAGGGATCCAATCTGGTAAATCTGAAGTCTGGACTGCAGGAAAGGGAATGCAGTGTACATAAGCAGAGCTGAGCTGGCTGGCAGGGTGGCAGCAGTGAAAATGCAGCGGCACAGACTTCAGTGGAAGCTGTACTGGCTTGAGAGAGTCCTAAAAATTTCCTTGGGCAGAGAACCTGCACTGTAGCACATGCCCTGACTCCAGCTGGTGTCTGAGCAAGTGAGATTAAAGCTAGTTTACATATCACTGTATGAGGTACAGCGATATCTCTGAATGAAGAACAGAGATACCCTGAGGATTATCATGTAATAAAAATTTCCTGTTATGACTTGTGCTGCTTCATAATGTGGTCCAAAAATAGGGAATCCACGTACCCACCCTTGATATCTATATTAAGATATAATTTTTGCACATATCTGAACCAGAAATTTGTGAATAATAATGTAGCATTTTAACTTTCACAGGGGTAGAATACCACGTAACCGCTGATACTCTTCTGCTACATGTCACCTTTGTGATATGGAGAGGGTAAAATGCATATATATAATAATATATATCTCTCAAATTCAAAATACGGCCTTTTAACTATCACTGCAAATAATGTTGTACAAAAATATGCAAGATGAATAATGTGTACTTGATCATGTTTTATGTCTTGTAATAGATGCCTGGGATAAGTCCTAAGTTCTTCTGAATATTTCTTTTCATTCTAATTAATGTGAGGTTTACCCAATAAAACAAAGATACTGTACCTCTGAATGATCAATTTAAAAGATCAGTCTTTTATCTAACTAAAAAGTGTTCAGTAACTTTTCAGTCAAAGGATTCAAAAGCTATTTTAATGCTTTTCTGTCTTTTGGCGTTCTTTTTGCAGAGCAGGGTAAATTAAATGTTTCCAAAGAAGGCTACTTTTATTATGTGGGCAAAAAACCCCAGTCTTAGTACTTTTTTTATTAGTTTTTACTATATTGGATTCACACATTACACATTTCTAAAATCAATTCAAAACAAGGAAAGATATTTTTCTATTGGTCCTTCAGTGGTCAGTACTTTGGGTGAAATGTTTTGCTAAAGATTACTTGTATTTATGTTTAACAATGTGAATGTCCACAGCACTGAACACATTCATTAGTGTCTAATGCTGGGCACACTAATGTTTGTTCGCAATACTTGTCTCCTGGTAGTGGATATTAATTTGTTTAGTATTTATAAACATCAGAATTTGAAACTGAGTGATTTATTGCCTGCAGTGATCATATATTAGAAGTCTAGGTTTTATAATATTTTGACATGTTGACTTGATGCCACAAGTGCCCTTGCTTTTAGATAGATTTTTTTTCCTAAGTTCCTAGTTATTTCAGAACAGAATGTGGTGTGGTTTATGAGATGTGAGTAATTACTTTGCATGGATTATCTGTGCCAACATGAATAAAACAGTCTAGTAATAAAAGCAATCTGCAAATACAGTTAAAGCTTTATGACCTGGGTATATTTATTAATATGGCATGTGAACAGCTGACAGATTTCAGCCATGTAATATCAGTAAGAAAGCATACACGAGCTTGTACTCTCTACTTCAGACGTGAAAATAAAATTTAAAAGCATTGGTTTCAACTTTATTGTATATCAGTCTTGAATATTTTATTGACCAAATAATGCTGTTTTAAACAAATATTAGTATGCTTAAAAGATGCAGTCTGCTAACAGTACACATTGTAACTTAGCAAGACCTGTATAGTCCCAGACCTTATTGTGTCAACAAATACTGTTTGTAGTAACTTTGTAAGGAGTGGGTAAATTCTGTCTTCAGTTACATTGATGCATCTGCAAACAAAGTTTGACTGTGTAAGTTCAGGTAGGTGTTCTTCCATTTCTTAGCAAAAGTTATTTAAAATACACAAAATGTTTTAAACATCCTCATTGAGCTCTAGTGCCAAGAAATATGTACAAATGAAAGGATGACTTCATATAACAGTGAAATGTTTTATAAAACAGCCATTTCGTGCATTCCTGTTGCACACCCCTCAGGAATGCAGGCTTTATAGATACAACTAAGTATATTACACATAATTAAGAAATTAGAGGATAAATGGACAGACTTGGATTTAGATGCCATTATGAAGTACAGCATCAGGAATCACAACTTTGTGCACTTTTGACTTTGTTTTACAATCCTAATTTCTGTTTACAACGTGCATAAGGAAATACAATTGAAAAGAATGCCCAGAATGTACACAGTATTTTGTCAGATCAAAATTGCTGTTTTTCAGATTGTTTGTTCTGACCTTTAACCTTTGCACAAGACAGTGCTTCCTAAACTGTGCACTGTGATCCCTGGACAGTTCAGTTGTTGGAACTGGGAGCAACAGAGGCATAAGCACAGCACCGTGGCAGCTGACAGGGTGGAAAAAGTGAAGAGAGCAAAGTTCAGGAGGCAAGGACATGGTGCAAAATAGCTTGACAAGTGTTGCATTAAGGGATTCTTAACAGAGATTCTTAAAGAGAGATTATTGCTCTGAAGAAAATGATGATTTAAAAGTATCGGTTTTGGCATTGTTTCCCCCTCCCACCCCAATCATGCATCTCGGATTCAGCCAGTTTCTGTTGATTAAGAAAGGAAGGAATGTGGGAATGAGATTGCTGAAACCATTATTGAATGCACAATGAAATGCTTTGTTCTCCCAGGCAAATCAGAGTTATGGATGAGATTCAGGCTATATTCAGGCATAAATTCTGTGCTGTGTGCTTATGAAATATGCCCTTGGATAGCTGTTAAAATACAGTTCCTCCTCCTCTTCGGAAGATTACATCAAAAGAAAACAGTAACAAACGTGTGTTGTACTAATAAGGACTGTCAGGCTGAGTCACAAGAATTTTCTCTGTAATAAAGACAAGAAGGAATTTTTTTTGAACAAAGCTAGACTTTTGAACAAAACATTTTTCCTTTAAAAGTTTCCAGATTTTAACTGTTAGGGAATAATAAATTAATATGCATAAAGTATCATTAATAAATCTGCCTCTACTACAAAAAGTACTTCCTAATCTTACTACTTTAGAAATCAGATCATTTTCATCAATGACAAAGATGTTATGGAAATTCTTCTGCTTCCACTTAGTTTTACTGTGCATAGTGTTACTGAAAAAGGAGTTGAGATTTATTTTTCTTTTAATTAGAAGATACAGATAAAAATACAACCTTGAATTGAATGAAGGTGATGGTTCTTCCAGTGCTTGTGGAATGAATGCTGCCTGCTACACTAAAGCCAGAAAACTTGCTGTTCTTCTAGATTTATCCACCTGGTGTATTAAAGAGAATGTTTTGGATTTTTAGGAAGTTTAATAAATATCTATAGCCACAATTAAAGATCTCATTTCAAAACAAAAGAATGATTTGCAGTGTTTAAATTATTTTAAGATCTAATCACATGTAGACTGGGAAGTAATGTTGGGATCAAGGTTTAGTTTCATTTAAAGAAATCTTAATGTTGACTAATGCAGGAATTCCTGTATGCATGTATGGGACATGTATGTGGATTAAAACACTCAAAACTGAGATTCTGGTTTCCTTTAGGTGCATGTGTTTCATACCTGCACTATTTGAGCCTAAATTGTTGTCATATACTCCACTTAATATATATAGCTTAAGAACAATGTATGAATCTGAGTGCACCTCGAGACCCAGCTTTTGTTATCTGTTAGGTATTTGTGCTTTATGAAGTAACAACTCCACAATTCGGATAGCATAGGAGATGTGGGAGCAGAAAAAAGGGCACACTTCCAAAAAATCTGGCTTCATATAAAAAGCAGGAATTCAGGAATCAATTTTTTTTTTGTGTATTATAAACAAAGACCGGGTATTATTCTTTCACAACCAAATATTCTTCTGCTGTCTCCTGCACATTCCTTGACAGATTTTCTTTTTCTTCCTGCAAAATTTTCCCTGCACTGATTCCAAGGGTATTGTACATTTCCCTGTGATTAATGCACAGGCAGAAGCCTGACCAGAGTTCCTGTTCTTACACAGGCCTGTAAGCTGTGGGGTAAAAGGTGACAGTGGGCTGTGCTGCTCGTGTGAGTGTATTCAGCCCAGAGCATCCTGCAAATGCCAGACTTCCTGAGATTTATTCTGGATACACAATATAGATGACACTAATTGAAAGTTTCTGCTTTATTGCATGTACACTACACGGCATCTACTTCTGGCCAAAAAAGTCCTTGCAAGAAATCCGAAGTGCTAGCCAGGGATTCTGGTTCTGGCTGTGGCCTCAAATAGAGCATACCTGAATCCAAACTGTGTGGTTATAAAATAATGACAGAGCATAATTTGCCTTTGAGATTGTATTCCCAGAGCCAGCTGCTGCAGCAAAAGGACAACAGAGCTGTTTTGTGGATGGTGATTTTTGGCCATTTGTATTATGTAAAGGAGTTTCTGGAATGGGAGCTCTGCTGAGCTGCCATTCCTCTGTTACTGCATTGTGACACCAGTCTGAATTCAAACTTGCAGAGATTTCAGGTCATTTGGCAAAATCTACTTGTCACGTTGAAGGACTCCGTGTTTTCCTCGTGTAACTTACTTGGCTTTGTGTTAGACATCCTATAGTATACTGGAAACAGTCAGGTGGTGGTAAGCCTGTCAGACTTCTAGGACAGGAGACACTTCCTGAGAGATTAAATTCTCAGGGACAAATACATAAAACATCATCCACCTTTTACAGACTTACATGGCTGGTGGTTGTTGGAAACTTCGTTCACTCCCTAAGCAGTCTCAGAAGCTGCTCTCTGTTTACAAGTTCTCTAAAAAGAAAGAGTCAGTGTTATTAAAAAGTAGATATTAAAGTTTGGGGGTAGTGTATATCCTTAGGGTCCGTATTTGCCTATTTAGTACAACCTCAAACAGTTCTTGCTCCTATGCAATTCTCACAAAAAAAAAAAAAAAAGAAGAAGAATGCATAACAGAGGGCTGTTACTACTCCTCCCTAACTCTGGGTAAGAATCCTCATTCCCCTCCAGCTTAGGGAAATTCACTGGCGCAGAAAGGTATAAATTACATCTTTGTGTGCCAGCTTCAGAGAACCTGGCCACAAATACTTCAGTTGAGATGATTTTGTTCATTTCTTTAAAGGACAGTGAGAAAGACTGTGCTTTCTCTGATCTTGTAACTTAAAAAATATTAATAGAACAATCTTTAAGTCAAAAGACAGTTAAGTAAATGTTTATTTTAGATCTTCATTATTAAGTGCAACTACCTAAAAGTGAACAGTTGCTATCAAAGAGGGCATATGCGAAAGTAGTAAAATGAGATAAAAAGTGTAGGAGAGTGAAAATGCAAAGAAAAAGTAGCTTTTAGCATAACAATTAACCACCCAATCTACCCTTCCTTTATTCCTTGCAGGGTAATTCATTGTAAGTGAATTAATGGTGAAACATTCAGTAATAGGCCTCGGTAAGGAAATAGGAGCAGTGTATCAGGATATCCTTTTTCCGCCCCAGAGTACCAATACTTTCAATTTTATATACAACGGAAGTAATTAATTGTAACACAAAGAAGCACAGCTGTGTTTCCTGATGGTCACACATGCAATAGCTGCTATTGTTTAGCATTCTGAATGTGTACAATAGAAACTGTTCAACTGCTTGGAACATTTTATATTCTCAGGGATTTAATTTCCATTAGTAACTTTTGAATTCGTAGTGGATTTTTAATATGCTATTATCTTAGATCCAATCCTGCATCCCTAATCAGGTAATTTTTTGCTGATGCCAGTGAGAGTTTAAACTGTATTAGGTGTAGCTGCCAAATGGGGAGATTTGCAGACACAGGCCAATTTCTCATTGGAGGCAAAGGGAGCTATAGACCATATTTTGGGATTTGCTTTTAGCTGTATGAGTTTAACTTGTTCAAGTTTCAGTTAATATTCAAGTATCTTACAGACTACGAGAGAAAAGCTCCATTGCTATGCCTTTAACTTCATTATATATTTTCAGACATTCTACCTAACTGCTGGGTCTGATATACAAGTATATCCTTTTATTATTCTGTAGACCTATATTATCTTGGTTTCACTAGAACATGAAAAAAGAGATGAACAATATTTAGTAGCAATGTAGTCATGTTTAAAGGTTTAGACTGAGAAAAAAATACGGAAGTGATTAAATTATCCCTTTCTTTTGTATAGAATTCAGATCTCTTTCTTTCTAACAAGCTTGGAAGAACAGAGCATTTTCAGTCTCATAAATGTCCATCTTTGTAAATCTCTGCAGCACCCACTCCTACAGCTGCCAGAAACACATCCACTTGAATCCATGCCTCGTGAGGACAAAGCTGTTATACACACCAAGACAGAAATTTTCTGTGTTGAAAAGAATTCGCCTTGTGTAACAGCAGGTTTTAAAAACATTTCCACTTTCAGCAGTGCTCCAGCTTCAGGACAAAGCCTGAGCATCAGGCTTAACAGAGGAACTGTTAATACAGTGTGGGTTTGGATCTAAGGACTATTCAAACTTGTAAAAGAAACTAACAAATACCTCTTGTAACAAAAAGTGGAGGAACACAAACATTTAGCTTCTCTATAAGCATAATTAAAACTTCCTTGTAGATCATTTGGCACCACTGACTGATAATTCAGAACATAAATTTTAAAATCAGCACTACAATCTAACTCTAAATACTTATCTCCTCTGAGCAAATGAAGACTTTTGGGATTTTATGTGCATGAATCTAGGGGAAAACATATTACTATTTCTCCAAACAAACTGATCTGAGTGAGGCACCCTGGTGAAGCCTCTGCTGAGCCTACAAATATTTTCCTTTTTCTTTGATAAGACTTTTAATGCTCTGACTTTAAGAAAAACAAAGTCATTTGAAATGTTTCTTTGTATTTAAAGGGAGAGTTATCTCAGGGTTTATTATGACCTGGTGAGAAGGCTGCAACAAGGGTTTTGTAAATGGGAATCCATAAAAACAAAATCATACAGTTCAACAAGGCACAGGAAGAAGAAACAGAAAAAGCAGCGGGAAGTTTGGTTCTTGACTGGGCAGATGTCTCCCCGAGCCAAGTGCTCCCATGGCTGCAGCCCTTTGCCACACCATGGGGTCAGTGCCCTCGGCACAGCTCAGGGAGGAATCAGCTCCCACTCCGCAGCAGCCGATGGGGACACGTGCAGCCGTTCTCTCCTCCCTCCTCCACGGCCACTTGCTCAAGGCTGAGGAAGGATCCCCTGCAGAAGCCCAAAACACACCAAGTGCTTGAGCTGTGGGAACGCTTCTCCTGTTCCCTTGTGCCCATGCTCTGCACACTGAGCTGTCATTCCTTGGATTATTGCCACGGGGCTCTCCAGGGCTGCCCTGGACTCACCTCCATACCATGCTGGTGGGACTCAAGGTTGCCTCTTTACTACCAGAGCTCCACTAGCAAAAATTTTTAGAAAACATCTTTCTTCACAGGTTTGACTCTCCCTTCTTGAATTAATTTTGCTTACATTTAAAGAACTTTATAAAATCTATGACTTTTGTAAGTAACAAACAGCTGAATAAATTTATAATCAAAAGAATATGCTTTCAAGTAAAATAATTCTGAAAAAGAGACAAAGCCAAATTCATGTCATATTAAGTGAAATAATTGTGTCCCTGGATGAAGGGCAATATTCTTTTAATATGTAACATGGAATATTTATTTTGGTAACAGTAACAGAGAAATACTCATCTAATTGCAAACAGTTTTCAAAAATATATTTGGACCACAGATTTAAGACATGAATTCCAGAGACTGAAGGGAAGAAGGATGTAGAAAGACCAAGTCCTATCACATGGCTGACCTTCTCCCTATATATACCTCTTTGTTCTTTTGATATTCAAGTTTGTAGCTCCCTAGTGATTCCAAAAACCAATAAGAAATTCCTGGAGAGGAAATAACAATAAAAGCAGCTGGAAGACTATCCAGTTCTTTTTTTTTTGTTTTTTTTTAAATACAGCTCTCTTCATCATGACAATCAGTTTTGAACTGCTTCTTCTATATCTCATGTTAGACTTCCACATCTCATCTTGGCCAAATGTCAAATGAACATATGTTTATTTTCAGATTTTCGGACTTCAGTGTTTTTTTGAGTGTTGCTCAAATAACAAAATAAATACTTTGTGTTACCAAAACCTGGTGTGTCTGAGTCTTTGCAGATTCCTAAAATCCTCACCAGGTAAGATGTCTGCTGCTGCTAACTAGCTCACTGGAACCCTGTGCCCTTCTGAGAGCCCGTCACCTAAAGCCTTCATTTCCTGGTTTAAAAAGGTCTCTCTACCTATCCTGGTAGAAATAATTGGAAACTTACTGGAAATAAGTTGTTTTGAAAGACCTCAGTATTTTCTATATGATGTTTCATCAGACATCCATCACAACCTAAATACTTTCTAAGGTGGCTGTGAGTCATCATTTTAGATTAAGATGCAGTTTGGTCTCCTGCAGCCCTAATATTATCATAATGTAGTTTACTTTTGCAGACTTTATTTTGTGATTAAGACAAGGAGTTGCACAGCCCTCATTAGTGCAGAGATGGGCATTATTTGCCATAGCAAGATGAAATTCATCCTCAGCAACACTGTTCCTGACCCGACAGGTGCTGTCACTTGTGGGTATCTTTAGTGCCCAAGTACCTTGAGAAGTACTGGCTGAGACAGCAATTTCTGCAATGTGCAAACTTACACACCAGGAACTGGATGAAAAGAGTTGATCCATTTCACAAAAATACATTTCAAGGCTAGCGGCTGCTGCTAAATTCATGCATGCTGAATTGAAATCAGTATCTAACATCTGACAAGCACTGGGCTGCATTAGCACACATTATTACTGAGGAGATGCTAGCACTAACAGCTTTGGTTCTGGTTGGGAGCACACACACGCATGTTGCATTCTTCTTCCATATTGAGTGTCTATTCTGCTGCTATAATCTGATAGTACACAGAGTGGAAGAACAGCAGACTCATATTTTCCTTCAAAATTATAAACATAAGCATAGGAGTTCTGTATTGCTTGGCATGGAAGCTGTGATTTTGTCTTTCTTGCAGGCTGGCTTTGTTTTGGACACTGACAGATTCTTCTGGATGATGGTGATCGGAAAAAGTTTTCTAAAAGTCTAGTAAGGCAAGACCTGCATTTTTAAATGCCTATCACCACAGTATCTGGCCACAGACAACTATTAGGTGTGCCTTTACCTGCCTACATTTTAAAGGAGTCTGTGAAGGTGATAGGTTTGAAGTTATACCTCCTCTTTTGTTTTGCTGTGTAGGATAGTACACAAGTTAAGGACTCATCTAACAATCTGTGGGTAAAGCACATGTGAGCCAGAATGCAGGGCTCTCATCTTAGATTCAGAGGTGACAGCTCTGGAGTGGAGTACCCAACATTTCCAAGTCCTATCTGATATTAGCATGCAAAAATGGAGCTCACTGTGGAGAGGTCAACAAAATAAGCAAGCCCATGTTTCCCACAATACATGCACATGTGGCTATTTGGCACCAGTAAGCCAGATAGCTTCCCAACTGGTTATTCTCTAGAAACAGTTTATCTGGGCAGGCATCTCCACACCAGCAATTACTGGTGTGTCCTGAAGGCCTAAAGAGTGTTTTGGTGTGCAGCAAAGGGAAACTCAGTAGGTCTGTACAATCCACGTGATCTTTATTTACCCCTATAGTTGGCTTTGTGTGCCAAGTTCTTGATGCAGAGTAACCAAGTGACAGGGCAGGTGAAAGGCAAGAGGACATCAGCAGCACTGGCTGTCACACTGGCGAGTGAAGGATTAAAACCAGCAGCCCAGGTGGGAGCTGTGCAGCCTCCCCTGCACATGACACTGTCCCTGGAGCGCCTTCTGCACTGCTGCTGGGAGACCTCACTTGAAGACAGACAGACAAATTATTACTTTTCCAATTTGTCCTAATGATAAGGAGCTTCAAAATACAATGCAAATCATGGCCTTCAGCATCCTTATCAGCAAGCAGAGCAGCTCGCTGCATAAGTTATAATGTATTCCAATCTAACTAACTGGGCATATTTATTTAGATACAGGAAATGGAAAAACCAAACAAACAATGCTGTCCTTCGCAATGGAACTCTATCCCTCCTGCGGCACTGCAACGTCAGCCTTCCCAGAACTATTTTTCCACGAAGCCGAAAGGCCCATGTGAGTCCCTCATTTTTCCCTACGCTGCTGCCACCATCGCCTGCTCGCCGCCCTCCCCAGCTCACACGCAGCCCCCCTGCACTCCCATCAGAGGTGCTCCGGTAACCTCCACCCCAGCTCCTCCGAGAATCCCGGCAGCTTGTCCGCTTTCCATGGCACCAACCCCGCCAGCATCTGGATGGAGCTTCCCGGCCCTGCTGCCAAATGCAGCCGCAGTTGCTTTTCTCGTGTCTCTTCTTCTTCAAGGCCAGCAGTGCTCCCATGACACCGGCATGGCCACTTTTTGCCCTCACACCTTCCTGCCCTTTCCTAGAGGAGCTTCTTCACGGGGAAAGCCCTGCTGGACGGCGGAGCAGGATAACGCCCGGGCCCGGGCGCCCAGCGACACGCTGGCCCAGGCTGCGGCCCGCGCTCCCGCCCGCGGAGGGGCTACTGGGGAGGCAGAGCAGGCCCGCCCGGTTCCTCCCGGCCAACTTTTCTTCCCGGGGACCCCGCCAGCCCTCCCGCCCACGGCACGTGCTGATGGACGGGCGGGGGCGGCGG
>VYXC01001353.1:687040-701924 GCA_013397175.1 Platysteira castanea
GGCGCGGCGCTCGCCGGCCGTGAGCTCCCTCCCTTCCCGGTGTTGTAATCCCGGGCCCGGTGCCGAGCGGCCCCGGCCGGAGCGAGCGGCAGCGCCCGTCGTCGTGGGAAGGGTACGAGGAATAAGGTGCTTCGCCTTCCTTTTGTGCGAGCCTTGAACAAAGCTGGACGCCGGCTTTCCAAATCGGATTTTGCCGTTCAGCGACGTCAAACAAAAAAAAAGTCTGAAGAAATAATAACCCCAAATAATCGCCCGTACCTTAGTAGTGAAAGGTTGTGCTGTTGAGGACCGATTATGTACGCGGTTATCATAACTGATTACAAAATCTATTGAAGAGGGTTCAAAAGCATAAATGGCTTTTTACCACCTTTCAATCAACCACGCACTGATGTTGTTTTGGTAAAATTAAAAGTGAATTCAGCAGCAGGGAATGCTAGTAAGTTGTGGTATTTCCTTTCAGCAGATGCCTGTTACTTTGTGTCAAGTTGTATGACGATTTTTCCAAGTGTAAATTGATTGCCTCCGAATTTACATATTTTGTTCTCTGCTTTAGAGGTAATTATCTTTGAGTTCTTTTATCAAGTTAGCATGCTAGGGATTGTTCAGGCCTGTTACCTGCAGAGATAGAGAAGCTGTTTTTGTAGATGAGGAAGACTTTCCTGAATTGAAAGGCTTGTTTGATTTGTAGTAGAACCTAGTCCTGGAATAAGAAAGTTAACCTAAGAGCAATTTATAGTCAGATAATTTAACTACTCTGTAGCTAGAAATACTCCATGTTGTGGCATTTGTAGCAGCCTGGATAGAACTCTTGCTGACTGTGTATTTGTCTTTTGGTCTTGTACTTTTGTTCTTTTGTAGCTTTTTCTTAGGTTATGCAGCACATTTTCTTTGGTGATGTGTGTGTGGCGCTGTGTATTTTATACACACATACAACCTGATAGGCTTTGAGATCTGGTTTGAAATTTTATGAAGGGTCTTCTCATGCACCTGCAAGATTCAGCTGCCAGCCCTTAGTATAGCACGTTACTTGGAATTCACTGATCAAATACACGTTTACTGAAACAGTATGTAGCTAGAGTATAGATGTTCCTACAGCCAGTCTGTGGGACCCCAAATCCTAATGTTTTGGACAGTGCTCTGCAAGATCCTCACAGTGAAAATTGTGTGGTTTGTTATGCAAATTAAAAATACTGAATATGGTGGAGTGTGTAAATGATACGTGATCTTTTTCTGGATACCAGGTCTGACGTACAGAGCTACAGTAACTTCTTCGGTAAATTGCTGAAACACACAGACGAATGAAGGAGACCAATCAGTGTGTGTTAGAGAAACTGTTACAAATGTTTGTTTGTCCTTGCTTATTTCAAGCAGCAGTTGAAGATCTGTCCTTTCTGTCTGGATACCTGGGAAAGCAGCAGGTATTTCTTGGTTCCTAAGTAAAAAGAGGGCATATTTTTCAGTGCCTGGGATTTCTTCACTTATCCTACTGTCATCTGTAAATAAATGACAGAGGGAACTCGGTAATTTAAAAGTGTATCACATCAGAGTCATATGTGGATACAGATGGAGTACTTGGAACCTTCTTTCCTTTGCTAATATTCCCAAAATACAAGACTTGGGGGCAGGCACGGAATGTGCCTGACAAGAAGGTTTTCCTTTCACTGCTGCTGGTTTAGTAGCTCCACTTTTTCTTTTTTTTGGACAAGATCTGCAGAAGCTTCTGCAGTTAACCCACCACAGTTGTGCTTGTGGTCCCCAGTTGCAGTGGTCTCCTCTGTGCCTTCCAGGATGGTCAGTGCTTTAAAGAGAAAATGGGATTTCTTTCTGCTTTGTTTTCTTGCAATCCCTTAAAAGTTGCTGTGAAATCTGTTGAGGGTTCACTACTCTCAGGCAGCAAGTAGTTATTGTTTAAAATATTTAAAACTGACAGTAAACTGACCTGCTATATTGTGTCCTTTAAGAGTAATATGGAGACTACACTAGGTGATCCTTGGAACTGAGTAAAAGGTTGGAACAGTCACCTCATTTTTCTTCTTTGTGTAGAAAACATAATATAGCAATCTCAGTGCTCTTATTGAGAAGATCTATGGAATAGCTGTTTTGTGAGGGATTCAGTCCAGAAACATCTGCGTACTACATTGTGTTTGGGGTGTGTAAATCCCAAGAGGTTTAGTTTGATAAAACAAATAGCTGGCCCACCACTGACCAGGAAATCAGGGGACAAGCTGCCAACTTGCCAGGATGGTCTTTGTTGTGAATTGTCTTCTCAGCACTTTGCTGCATATATTTACAGAGCATATTAGGTGTATTTGATGTCCATTTCCCCCCAAAGCAAAACAAAGCAATTATGCTACTAGTCTGCAATATATATTCAGGATATATCTTGAAATTCACTGTAGCAGGTTTGACATATTGAAAAGACCAAGAACTTCATTAATCTTGTGATAGTGCACAACTCATGCATGGGTTTCTTCTTATGACCCTGTTGTTGCAGCTGTACGCAAATGGCGTGAGAAATATGGTCATTCTGTTTCAGATTTATAATCCAGAGAGGTTTTTTCTTCCCATTATTCTAAATGATGTCTTGTAGTTGCCATCTCGTTTCATTTGAATTCTGTGCGTTATCGTTAGGTTTAGTACTGTTTAATGATGGTCTGGTTAGCAAAATTCAAAACAAGTGTTAGGGTAGGAAAATAAACTGGTTCATGATTGTGATAATATTCATAGGTTGTATAAGCAGGAGGAAAGGAGAAGCCACAGCAAAGCCTTATTGAAGGTCAGGTGTGTCACCAGCTCTGAACTTCTGCAGTGTCACCTGTAGTTACAGTGAAAGTGACTGCCCTGATGGAGCTGTCCCTGCCACCACCGCTGTGTCACCGGTGACTCTTCACTGGGGAGGGACAAGTGCTCTGAGTATCGTGAAGGTGTGAACTTGAAAGGTTTTAAAAGGTTTTAATTAGACAGAAATCTGTGTAGTAACAATTCACAGGATGTGTACCTGCAGCATGCAGCTAAATGCTCTCATGCTCATTTTTCCCCCAAAATAGGATTCCTCAAAATACAGAGGAAAATGTAATGCATGTAAATGTAATTCGACTATGTGATGAGTTGCTGTGCATTAAAAGGGGAAAAAACCCCAGTATTATTAACTCAGCTCTGCAGTATTGTAGCTTGATTTGCATTGTATTTTGTAACAGCAGCAATGCTTTTTACAAAAATTTGGTATCACTCAAGGTTTTGTAGTGTCAACTTTAAAGTCAACTTTATTAGGATAAAATGTGGAAGCAACTAGCAATTCTTTGTGTCTATATTCACTCAGTTCACCATCTTAAGGAGAAAACTGTCAGTCTTGCAATGCTTTGGTTGATAAAATACAAGCAGATGTAGGGATAAGTTAGAGAAATATCAAAGTCTCGGAAGATACATACCAGAATATAGATCTGGTTTGTGGAAGTGATTTCCTTTTCACTGCTGCAACTGTTGAAATGATTTAAATTTGCTTTTCTTTTCTTGTTTAAAAAAAAAATCCCATCTAGAACCATTCGTAGGCCTTTATACTTCCTCTGTGACAGCCTTATCCCAAACTTGACTGGAAATCAGTGGGCAGAGCTCAAATGACTTTGGAGGACTGAAGTCATCAGAGATTTCACTTTTGCAAAGAATCAATAGTCTGCTCATGAGATTTGTGCAAATGAGTACATTGTGTGCTCAGAGTCAGAATGTCAGGGATATGGAAGTGGTGAATAAGCTCAGATAAAATTTTCTAAATTAATCATTCTTTCTCCGATCCTTTGTTGAGTTGGAAATTCACAGTGCAGTGGGCAGGCAGAGCCAGAGGAACTGTTCCATGTGTTTTTACAGGGGTATAGAGGGCTTGAAAAGGAAGCATAAACAGAAGGGTTGGGAGGAATTGTTCAGCAGGAATAATATACTGGATACTGAAAATATGAAAAATTTATCATGCCCTTGTCCCTTTATATTTGGGAATGAAAGAAATTGGGCAGTAGTATGAGAACAAGAGGGATTTATCAGAAGAAAACCATGAACCTCAGTGACTGGAAATGTGAGTGAGGAGACCACAAAGCTGGGTACAATGTGCTCTTCCTGGCTGCATGTCCTTCTTTGGGGAAGAGAAATCCATCTTTACCAGAATGCCTCGGAGAAGATTTTAGAAACCCTCCTGTTTCCCTCTCAGTGCTGTGCGAGGAGCAGCCCTTGCAGTTGTCAGGCACTGGTTTGGACAACTGAGAGTTAATTACAACACAGGACTGGGACAGGAATGAACTGCCAGCTAATGAGGTGCAGCCGTTCTTCTCACTCCGTGTTTTGGGCACTGAATCTATCTTCTGTTGAGGTTATTGAAGGGATTTTAGCAGTAATGAAAAATTCAAGACTGGTACCACGTGTTAAGCAGAAATGTATAGGTGTATTTTTATAATTTTATCTTCTATATTTACTAGTTGATAATAATTTTACCTTTCTTTCTTTCTTTCTTTTTTGTTTTTTTTTTTTGGTGAAAATATGCTGTAGAAAATTCCGTGTATTCTGACATGTATGCCATTCATTAGGACTGAAGATTGTGCCCTTCCCCACCCAGGCAAATTATTATTCTGGGCCTAATATTAAATGCAAAATTGGACAGGTTTTATGGCCAATCTGTCACATTTGCTGAGCTGGATCAGTGATCGTACCAGGGATACTTCATCTTTAAAACTTGTATTGTGCACTGAAGTTTGAGACAGACAATATTCTATGCCCTAGTCCTTACTTGGCTTAGATGAATGGAAATTTTTCTAAACAATGCTATCTCGATATATATTTTTTTAATATCTTACTACTTTTGCATTAATAAATTTTTACTGAACTGATTTGACAGCCACTGATACTGGTTTATATATACTAAACTTTATATATTTTTTAAAGCTCTTTTAGTACATGGTTAGTTAAATTTTCTTTACGCTTACAACTATAATTAATTATAATTCTAAAAAGAATCAAAACGTGGAGTGTTGTTTAACTCAGAAGTTTGTGGCAGAGGGCTCTGGCAAAGTGTAGAAACATTCCCATATAGCTGATATTCTTCAGTTTCCTGCTCTTAAAATTTCATGGAAGGAATGCAGTTAGAGGCTCGCCAATTTGGGTTTGACCAGGAACTTCAAAATCAAACCCGACCCAGACAGGACAGTTTTTATTCAAACCCAAACCTCTGTTGAACTGTCTGTTTTTGTTCTGCCCCTGGCCCTCTTTCACTCCCCCACCTCTCTTTAAATTCACAAGTTTTTAAATGTAGAGATGTTTCTAATTTAGAAAATTATTTTGGTGTAATGAACTAAAACAGAGGAGAGTGGACTAAGCTGAGGGAGGTCAAAAACCAGATGGAAATAGAAAATCTGAAAACATGGAGTAAAGAAAAAAATCTCCCTTGAAATAAT
The DNA here is from genome assembly GCA_013397175.1 of Platysteira castanea. Taxonomy (NCBI): domain Eukaryota; kingdom Metazoa; phylum Chordata; class Aves; order Passeriformes; genus Platysteira; species Platysteira castanea. The sequence goes on from VYXC01001353.1 coordinate 692,473, forward strand.
GGAATCTAAATGCTGAAATTATACATCTGCTCAGCAGCTGTGCATTCCTTAGCCAGAGGTTCCGTTGCAGAAATGGCATTACTCAAGTTTTTCTCAAAGCTTCAAATGCTGTTGTATAATATTTACATCTCTCTAATACTGTCAGTAATAGTCTTAGGAGCCTGGAGAATAGAGATGGAGAGAAGAGCTGATGTAAAAATTTCCTTCTTTGTCCTTAAGCATCTGTAGCATGTATAGTTCTCTGCTGCAATGAAATTCTGTGATTTTCTTGCTTGGTTGTTCTTCATAAATATCTTTTAATTTCCACTGACTTAATTTCAGAGGAGAAGTTGGTTACAGGAAAAAGAACCAACTAAAACTATATGAAAGGAGGTGCATTAGTGAGAAAAGAATGTTGCAAATGCCTCAAGTGTTTTGCTCCCAACAATGGCCAGCAGTATTGCTCCAGAGGAACACGTAAGACAGTCTAGCAGACAAATGTGGAATTACACCACTGTGGAAGCTTCTTCCTACATCCCAATAACCAGGAGCTGGCTGAGACTGTAAGGCACATGAAATCCATTTCAGTATATATCCATAGCACATGAAGCAATTTTAGTTAGAAAAGGTCTCTCTAAGCTACTAAGCAGGTTATAAAAATGTGTGATTTTACATTTTCTTTTGTGTATTTTTCTTTGTACTTTTTGACAATGTTGGTGTTCATCAGAGTTACCTGTTAGTACTGAGATTTACATATGGTAGAGCTGGTCTTTAGAAAGCACTGGTTTGAGTGCTGATGTAAAGGGTGATTTAGTTAATGTAAGACCCGAAGATGTTTTTTTGCTTTGTACAAAGATGACAACCCAGGGGACTCTTGCTTCAAAGAATTTTTACCAAAATTTGAAATTTGAGGTTCTGTAAGAGAAATGACAGAGTTCTCAGCGATTTTGAATCTTGATTTCAAACTGTTTCTGCTTTTGGAAGAAGTAATTGTTTACTGGAAGACATTTTTTACTGTGTGTACTTGGAACAACTGAAGGTAAAATAAATCTCGTTCAGGTTACTTTCATTAAGAAGAGAAGCTGTGGGTGTGCTGTAAATGCAGATCCCAGGGTGTCCTCAGCATTTGAAAGAGCAGGAGTGGGGCTTTGGGTTCAGGTAACAGGGAGTGGGCAGAGGAGCAGGGGTGTGGTGAGAAAGGCTTGCTGGGTTTGAGCCCTGGAGAGCAGCCCAGAGCTCTCTTCTAACAGGGTTTCTTACCTGGGATAGGAGTGACAGAACTCCTCATCTCCTTGCTCTGTATATAACTGCAAAGCACCTCCTCCCATATCTACCCATCCGTACATTATTACTCCACTGTCACTGCTGATTTTTCTCTCCAGCATCTGTAACTTTTGTCATTCCGTGTAGTGAGGTTTCAGGCTATTAAAGTGTAGCCAGTATGAAGTTTCTAAAGCTTAACCTAAGTTGATTATTTTATTTGGATTTCACTGTTTTCCATATGTTGTGGAAAAGACTGGGCACAAACAGGAGGAATTGGAGGTCTGCGTGCAGTCGTGTCTTGTTTTGATCAGAGATGGGGTGGGACAGCTGACATGGCTGGAGTGCTGCTTATGGGCTCTCGAGGAAGGACAGGCTGAGATGGTGAGGGATGCACGGTGTTGTGGGGATTTTTGTTGTGAGAGTGCCACGGGATTCCTGAAGCTCTTCCTTTTGGGGAAATGAGGAGTCAGTTGAGAGCTGTGGGTCAGGCCTAGCAGCAGGTCAGCATGGGTCATGTTGGTAGGTGCCTGCAGGAGCCTCAGGGAATGAGTGGGGAGCAGTGGATACTGTTTATCTTGAATTCCTTCAGGTAGTGGCAGTGTCGCTTGTAACATCCTCATTGACAAAGTGATGGAAGTACAGACTGGACAAATGGACAGTGAGACAGACTGAAAACTGGATGAGCTACCAGGTTCAAAGAGTTGTGATCAGCAGCTGGGGACAAAGTCCAGCTGGGGACCAATCACTAGCAGTGTGACCCAGGGGTCGAGGTGGATTTCCAGTGCAGTGCAACCAAATGAACATTCATGGATGATGGGACAGAGCACACCCTCAGAAGTTTGTAGGCAGTACAGAACTGGGAGCAGTGTTTGGTGGGCCAGGTGGTTGTGCAGCCCCTCGCAGGGACCTGGTGGACTGGAGAAGTGAGCAGAGCTCATGAAGCTCCACAAAGAGAAGTGCAAAGCCCTGCACCTGGGGAGGTGCCTCCTGGGCTGTCCAAGGGTGGGTGTTGTGGGCAGGCTCAGGGAGGTGATGATGCCCTTCAGCTCAGCACTGAGATACATCTGGAAGGCCCCGGCTGGTTCTGGGCTCCCAGGGAGAACTGGGCAGGTACCCCTGTGGCAGAGAGGTGGTGACAGCCTCACTGTTGCCATGAGGGCTGCTTTATTCTGTGCGTTTGGAAATGGTGTGGACAGGGGAGTGGATGGTGAGGTGGTGAAATTTGTAGCTGATACAGGTACTGTAAACTGGCTTGAGCAGTATTGAATGCCTGGATGATAAAATACTGGATGAGGTAGAGTAAGTGCAATGTAATCTAATTCAAACAGAGGAAAAACAGTGATAGGCTCTAAACGAGGTATTAATACTTGGAGAGATCTTTGTTTTGAAGCTCCTACTTCAGATTGAACCTATCTGCTTATGGTGTTGAATTTTTTTCCTCTCTTCTCTTTTTTGTGTTTCCACTGTCACTTTTATACTTGTAGCCACATAAAAGATTGGATTTGTTTGCTAATTTAACTGAAAACTAAGCACATAAAAAACCCCTGGGTTTTCAGTATTTCCAGCTCAGTGTAGTACCTTTTGAGGAGTAAGAGGAGAGGAGGGCCAGCATGTACCTTCTTACAATCAGCACAGGCTTAAATGAATTTAAGCCAATTTTAAAGCAGCATTCTATACAGTAAGTTTTTAAAAAAATGTGATTATACAGCAGTACATGTTCATTTTATATGGATGTGCAGGTTATATCCTTCTGGTAACACAATTTCAACAGTCCCATTAAAATGAGAAGGTAATTTTTTTGTTCTGGTTTGATTTTTTTCTTCCAGCAGTACAAATAGGATGCAGTACTTAATAGACTTGGGCCTCTTCAGTTAGGGAAAGAGAAACAGTGGAGAGAGAGAAATGGTGATGGTAATCTATCAAACCTTAAATGAAATTAAGAAACTGATGAATAGTGTTTCACCACTAATTTTTTTTCTCCACGGTGTAAGGGAATGGCAGGTTTACTAGGACGGTAATATGGGGCATTTCTTTCCTTCCTCACAGCAAATATTTGGGTTGAAAAGGTGCTGCCAGAATACATGGCTGAGGATGAAAGTGCTGTGCAGATTTGCAGTCACACGGATTTGTTGGCGGATGTAAGCACTGGTGGCAATAGCGCAGTCACTTGTGCCTGGTTGTAGGTCAGGAACTCCACGGGTTTCTGGATGAAGCAAGGGAGGACTCTGTTCTCCCTTCATTCCCGACCGGTCTGATAGCAGGCGGTGTCACAGGCAGAATGCTGGGCTAGACATCTGCCACAGAGCAGGCGGCGAATTCGGAGGCCTTTTATCACACCCACACGCAGCCAGGCACGTCAGCTCCTCTGCTCTTGCACTTAGTAGTGTCTGTAACGCCTACAGCTTTTTTTTATGTTGCACTGGCACCCATCTGCCTTCGTTGACACATTTGTTAGGTTTGCTTTAACGAAACTGCCATCCAACGTGAAGTAACATGTTTTTTTGTATCTGCCTTATCTTAAACATTTTCTGTTCAGGTACTTTATTTTGCTTAGTGTGGAAAGATTGATACTATAATTTCCTAAGGACCGGAGCACTGTAGCCAGGTAGACTTCCATTGATGTCTGCTGGATGAATAATTAACTGCCAGATGGAAAGGACAGTTCTGTGCTGCAGATAAGCAGCCTAAGCAGCCGGGTGCATCAGTAGGGCCAGTTCTACTCCTTGTTCACGCCACCCTGGTGCGTCCTTCCCTCTTCCTTTGCAGCAGCACTGGCTGGCACTGCTCTGATGCTGTAGGAATCTAAAGTGGCTGAGAGCCCAATACCTTTTTTTGCCTTCTTTTTTAAATTTTTTTTTCAGTAGGCTTCACTTCTTGCCAGTCTAGCTGCGGTTGTGGGGGCAGACCAAGTGTCACCATTGGCACAGAGAACAAGAGTGCCCCTTCCAGGCTCAGTTTAGTTGTAGTGTATTGTGCTTGTGGGTACGGCTGCTGTTTGGGAATGTTACCCAGTTTGGAGTGCCCTGGTGGGTTTTTTTTTAGCTTGAATTAGCTTGAATGTTGGTGACCCTGTATAACTTCTTAGTGTATACTGACTATATCCCTGCTCCACAAAGCAAAACTGGGTTGGTCAGAATCTCTACTTTCCCATATCCACATTCCTCTTCACTTTTTCGCAGTTGAGTCCTTTGTTTTGTAGTTCTGTTAAATTTTTCTCTCTCTGATGTAGTCTGCAAAGTTTTGGAGTTTGGCAAATTCCTAATACCTGAAACTTCAAAGACAAGCTTCATGTATCAGCAGGCTTGAAGGTTAGATGTCTAGTCAGATTATGGAGTGGATGTCACCCTGTTTCTGTTTCAAAGGTCTTGGGCTGTGTTAATGTCCCCAGAGGTGAAGGATGTTGCCATCAGAAGTGTTCAGTAAAGTTGTTCTGCCTGATAAGAGGGAGGTCAGTATGCACATACTGTCCAGCCAGCAAGACGTTGTTCGGCACCAGAGGATGTGGGAGGCAAGGGAGAGAGAACTGTGGTTAGAAGAATATGCCTGTGAGTGGGGAAATGGATCTATTGCTAATGGACAGGGAGAGTGAAATCATACAGGATATATAGTGAGCTGGAGCAATTACACTGGGAAAAGATATAGACCAAAATAGAACAAATCTGTAGAAAACCAGGCCTTCCTATGTCTGCTGCTCATAATGCAATTTGTTTGATGTATGATGACTTCTTTTTTTTTCCCTGAATGAAGAGAAAAATTTGAAATGAAAGAATCACTTTGAGTTTTAAGAACTAGAAATACCATAGGCGTGAGTTTGGCATCACTGCCAGGGCAGAAGAGATCAATTCAGCCAAGTTTTTTCTTCTGTTCTCCTCATTAAACTGGGCTTTATTAGAACAGAGAGAAAGCACAATAAAATCTTTATATAGCAGGCTCAGATATAACAACAGGTGTGTTATTCCCAAATGCAAGGATTTTTACAGAGCTGGTCAAAAGGAGCATGAAGTGACATAGCATCTAGAAAGTGAAATGTGGGTGCTGTTTTCTGTACTAGACTAAGCTTGCTCATGGCTATGACTGGGGAAATATATTGCAGAATTAAATACAGTCTCTAAAAGTGTATTTTTTCAAAGAACTGCATTTTTTCAAAGAACTGCTGTACATGAAGCAGAAGGTAGCTTTTTGACAATGAACATAATGGAATTAAATGCCACTGTAACAGTGCAGTTGGTATGAGAGAATAATCTAAAAATACAGTGTTGAAATGTGTGACAAGCTCATAGGAGTACTGATGCAGCCACATGTTTATATATTAGTGTGTCTGCAGTCCACACTCTTCCACCTACGGAACCCATTACACTGTAATAAAAAACAGATTCTGCTTAAACTGCTTGTTGCAAATTCACTTGTTTTTTGAAAATGCTGGATTTGACAAATGCTATTCTTTTGCGCTGAGTTTTCTCTTCAGCAGGAAGTAGTATCATCCAGAATTTGTGCTTTTGGAAGGTGCACTAGGAAGTATTTTAGTCTCATGCAAAGAAATTTGCCAACGCTGTTGATTTTTTATTTTTAATTTACAATGCAAGTTTCTAAAAGTATACTTTAAAAATAACTTTATTTAAACCATTAATTTGGAAACATCTTTCAGAAGATTCTCTTCTCCTGGAAGCAGTGACTGGCACAGCTTCCTTTGGCCAGGCACACAGCATCCAGTTACAGCTCAGTGGGACTGCTTGTCCATGGTATGTTAGAGATCACTGAATAAAGTGGCACTTGCTAGAGCAGTTAGTAATGTTCACAGTCACATTTCTCATAGGAAATGAAGTGTGTTCAGAAGGACATTTTGTTTAGAATGACACCTGTCAGCCTCTGTGTTACTCAGGCACCCAAGAGAAGTACAAAAAAAAATAAATTAAAGGACATTTTCCATTTTCAAAGTGCTTTCTAACAGTACTTTGTGTAATCTGTTTTGTCTCTTCTTCATCACCATTTCACCATGTATGTATATTTCTGTGATATGTGGTCTGTAGTTTTCAAAGAAGTTTTTGACTGTGGAAATACTAAAACTTCTAAGCAGGTATGTTTTCTGACACTGCTTGTCATTTGTTAAAATTCATTTGCAATGACAGTGTGAGCTTGGATTTTTGGTTAGTTTTGTTTTGTTGGTTTTTTTCTTGGTTCCGTCTCCCTCCCACTGTGACTGCTTGTAATTTTTTGCTGGCATGAAACTTGTGCTGAAGTACTTGAAGGTATTTGTGAATGTCCTTGTAAAACATAGCAGTGGTGTTTTCTATCTGCTCTTCTGGAAAACAGAATCCTTGGTAAAATATGTATACATCTTGTTATTTTTAGTACAGTGGGTTTAACCCCTGCTGAAACCTCTAGGATTACTTTGTAGTTTTAGGACTGGCTTAATTTTCTTTATATGTAGTTGTTGTGTGAAATAGCTCAATAATAGGTCTTGAGACCAAAACACGACCTGTAGGAGTCACGGAGAAAGTTTATGTTAAAAAAAGACACAACAAAGTAAAAGTACAGGGAGGATGCTAAGGGTGGAACTGTTATATTGGCCTTCTGAAAGAGAATCAACACTAATAACTTCTTGCAGGGCATTTAATAGCTGTCAGGTAATCGTGTTATGGTGTTTTGAGCTTCAGTTCTAATGTGTAAACATACTTGCTCTTCCACTGCTAACCAACAATTTGAATAAATTTTATTCCAATGAGTAAGCATTATTAAATATATTTTAGAAGAAAAATAGCTGTTTATTTGTTATATGTATGACATTTTCTGTTACCTTAGGTTAATAGAGAAATTCTGGATAAAATAGAAAATACTTCTAATTTTGATTATCTGATAGAAATTACGAATTGGAAATAAAATTCTGTAGAATGCTAACAGGAGAGGTTCCTTTGGGGAAAAATTTAAGAGTCTGAGTTTTATGTAATCTGAGAGACAAAATGCTATCACATATGATACACAGAAGCAAAATGAGTGTATTTTGCCTTCTGCAAAATGAGTTCTTGCAAATATAAGTCTATTTGCAGTGAACAAAACAATTGTTTAACGTGCTCATATTCTGTAACAAAGGCACCTGAGTAGTGTTTTTGTTCTCATACAGAACAAACAAAAAAAGAATCAATCTTATGCCTAATTTGCCTATTATAGAGGTAGCCATTTGTTAGTGCTTCTGATCCTTGACCTGCAATAGCATTTATTGATAGTGGGAATGTTTTATAAGTGTATTAGTATATCAATAAAGGTGATTGTTTTCATCATTCTGCCTACTTCAGTTATTTTCTTTCAGGTGTAAAGTCTTTTGTAAGCTCCCATCATAGTGATATTTGACATTCCTCACTAGATTCTAGGGTTTTACCATGAAGACAGTGATTTAGTTCAACATCTCTTAGCATTTTGAATTCTTTCCTATTTTGTAGTTGTGAACTGATAGAGGGGGAACTGTGTGAGTGAAAGAATCCTGTGTAAAGGTCACTGAGCTCTGAATTTCTGGTTGTGACTTAAGATCCAGGCCTAAAACTTTGTAACAGCAAAGAGTTTCTGGCAGCCTATTGTTGGTGAGATTTTTTTTGACATGAACAGAGGGATTCTATCTATCCAGTGCACAGTGGCCAAAGTTCTCTTCTTGGTAGAGCTGTAGAATTACCATCCTTAGCAGTGTTCTGCAGTGTTCAGATTTAGTTAAGCCAACGAAAGTACAAAGCACCTCCTATGGCAGTCATACCAGAGTCAGTGTGAGCTCCTGGTTGCACACTGATGGCTGAAAGATTTGCACCCTCCTGAGATACCTGGAGGGCTTTTTTCTCAATTCATGATAGAACAACATTTGGTAGTGTGCTTAATGAGTAAAATTACCATTGCTAGAAAAATGTTTTTCAGGTTATTCTCTTTGTCTTCTTACATGTGCTGTCACTGGAGTGATTATTTTTTCCAAGTCTCTGCTATCTGGTAGCATAATGGCATCTTAGTAATTTCAGTATGTTCAGAATGGTAAAATTCTTGTCCATTTTGTTTACAGCAAAATACTTATTCCGAGTTGCAACAGCCTTTTTTCATGGTACAAAGCTACTCGCTTTTAGAGAAGATAAATGGAGACAGTTTATCTGTAAGATCATCTCACACACATTTCCTTTGAGGGGTAACTTACTAATTTCTGTGCTTGTACGTAATTGACCTGAAACTGAAGACATTGCAGTGTTGTTGTATCCTAAATAAACTATGTGCCTATAGTTTAAAAAGTTAGGTGCATTCATAACAAAATCGTTCCTTTCATTTGAGAAAGGGACAATTCACATCATTCTAAAAATCTGTCTCACTGGATCTACGTGAACGCATTGGTTTAGAGATGCGAGGCCTTTGCAATGGACGAGCTGTTCTTACCAGTTCCTTGCTTCTGAGTAAGGCGGGTTCGTGTCTAAGGGTAGCGCAGTTCGGGTGAGTTTTGAGTCAGGGCAGAGGTGGCCCGAAGGAGAGAGACCTGCGTGGCAGGGCAGCGGTGCTTGCCGGAGCCGGGCACCGGTTCCCCTTGGCTGCCGGAGCGAGGGGACGCGGCCGGGCAGGCGGCCCTCCAGGTCCGCGGGGAAACGCCGGACAGCGAGAAAAGGCTTCTGCTTATTTCAGGGGAGGCTGGCGCAGCCCGGTTCGTGGGCAGGCCGCGGCGGGATGCCATTTTGAGGTTAGATGTGTGCGAGCGCGGTGCGGGAGGAGGGGCGGCGCGGTCGGGTTACGGGCTCCGCATTCCAGCGCCGCCGCCGCGCCCGCGCCGGGAGGGGCTCGCCCGGGGGCCGCGCGGGGCCTGCGCCCGCCGCCCCTCACGGGCAGGGCGGGCTCCGCCAGGCCCGGGGTCTCTCATTGCGGCAGCTTCTCGGGGCTTTGCCTTGGCTCCGAGTAAGCGTAAGAACTTATTAGGAAAGAACTTGGTTTTGAACTATTTTTAGAGATCAGAAAGCCTCGTGGCGCTGTTTAATTTTGCTTAGCTGTAGCAGTGGTTATAAGGACTTTCTGGAAGCAGCCTGTTGTGTTTCAGATATTTCCTTGAGAGCTAGAAGGTTCATTATCTGATACGTTTATTGCCTTCTCATTTTTCAAGCTGTTACCTGTATTTGCAGTACTATGTAAATTCTAGGTAAATATTTGCTTTTTTTCGTGGAGATGTAGATTTTTGTATTTTGCTTGTTTTACCTTCTCTTCCCAGG
>VYXC01001353.1:702282-862296 GCA_013397175.1 Platysteira castanea
GGAGCGAGGGGACGCGGCCGGGCAGGCGGCCCTCCAGGTCCGCGGGGAAACGCCGGACAGCGAGAAAAGGCTTCTGCTTATTTCAGGGGAGGCTGGCGCAGCCCGGTTCGTGGGCAGGCCGCGCCGGGATGCCATTTTGAGGTTAGATGTGTGCGAGCGCGGTGCGGGAGGAGGGGCGGCGCGGTCGGGTTACGGGCTCCGCATTCCAGCGCCGCCGCCGCGCCCGGCACGGGGNAGCTGTTACCTGTATTTGCAGTACTATGTAAATTCTAGGTAAATATTTGCTTTTTTTCGTGGAGATGTAGATTTTTGTATTTTGCTTGTTTTACCTTCTCTTCCCATGGATACGAAATAGCGATTTGAAGTAATGGGTTTTACAGATCCGTGTAATTTCCATTTCATGTTTGCACTGCAGCAGTACTCAGTCGTTCCTTGGCAGAACAATGGTTGGGTACTTAGTGCACACTTCTTAAAGCTTTCACATTAAAAAAAAAAAAAAAACAATCTGCAGGAGAATATCATTAAGGCTTTTTATAATAGAACTGTGTTTGTATTTAAAGTTGACTTCGGAACAGAATGTTTTGTGGAATATTTATTGTAGTTGTTACAGCAACATCAGCTGGTACCTGCTGTTCCTGCGGGATCATTAGCATGTCTTGTGTACTTCTTTGGGGCTACATAAATCTTTTCAGGTAAAAGAAACTAAGGAGGAAATCTCATTTTGAAACTCTGAGCATGTTGTGTTGTGCTGTTTGGGGTGTTGTGTTCTTCCCCCGCTTTTACTTCAGGTTGTAAATCATTCTGCCAATCAGGTGTCCATAACTGTTGAATTTTTTTCCCCTACTTTCAGTATATTATCACAAACATGAGGTAAATAACGACTTTAGATTTAGTTCAAGAGCTAAGTACAGCTTTATTCATGGGAAGGCTCAGCAAGGGCATGAGATACCACATTCATCAGAGCTTAAATGATGAATACTGTGTATCAAATGCTGTGAAATGTACAAAGCAAATCAGCTGCAAAAATATCTTCTCTGGCAGCTGGTTAGAGTCTTATTATTTGTAAAATAACTTGAAGCTGTTATATCATGGGATTTTTCTTCATGGCATGTAATCTCTTTGTAGCTAAAGAAGTAAAATGATCCTGGTTGTGGTTTGCAGTGCAGCTCTCTTGTCAAAGGAATTCCTTTTATTCCCCTCCCTCCTCCCACAAATAAAAGCCATCACACGCTGAAATGGGGAGTTCTCTGCAGTTGTTTTAGTTAGAATGAAACAGTCGAGAAGAGTATCTTGTTCTGATGAAAATTCTTTCTGAGAGTTGCTGCTGCTGCATCCCTGAGCTCCCCAAAACTGAAGGGATCCAACTGATTCTTTCTGTTTCACTGCAGGGAGTCTTTTGTGTCTCTGCCAGCAGAAGTGTCTCTGGTACAGTTTGGAGAATTTTTCTTCGCCCCAGCCTGAGCATGTGAAATATAGTCCTGTCTGGTTAAAATCTGTACATAAACTTATGGGCAAGATTGAGTTTACCCTAAAATCAATAAAATCTGGTGATAATAGCAAAAATGAAACATCGACATTAAATCTCATTTTCTTATTAAGACTGTATATAGTTAAAGTAAATTATTTGATCACCTCATGTACTCTTTAGATGAATTCTCCTCAGTGTTTTCTCAATTTGCTGCTCCTTGTGCTATTATTTAAAATGTGCGTGTTGTTGGTTTAAAAAAAAAAAAGTTGATTCACACAAAGCAGTATGCAGTGGATGCAGCTGCTGTTGTGAATATATTAAGGTAATTGATGTAAAAAACCACCACACCATTTTTGTTTCTGTTCCAGTCTGCACCTCTGTAATGGGTTTCAGTGCAGTTCAGATCGTTTCATCATTTTCATACTGAGATCAGTGTGTATATTGACTAGAAATGAGGAGAGAACTATAAATGCACATATAAATGTATTTTACCTAGGTACTTCTGCCAGTTCGGAAACTGCCAGTAGGCTGTGATGGTGAATCCCCTGTGCTGAGATCCAGGGCAAATTAATAAATGCACAGCTCTGGGTAAAAGTTTATCACCAACACCCAGTTTCTTGCCTTAGCTGAAAGAGAGCACAGCTGCTGGAGTCACTGTAAGTTAGCAACACACGGATCTGAGATATGCTGCTTCCGCCCACACATGCTTACCTTGCAGAATGTTTGCATAGATCTTCATAAAAACACTTCCCTTAATCTGCCGTGGCAAGCAACAAAATTATTTTGGCACTAAATTAACATGGTGTTGGAGCTGAGAGCCTAGGAAATGGAGGATATGCTCCATGTCTGCTGTTTCTTTTGCTGTGAAGCTATTATTTGTTCACCTGTCTGATAGGGCAGTGAGATAATGGGTGGATCCTGTGCCTTCCACCTTTATTATATTCCATGTATCAGGTTAAGTAATTTCATTGTCCTGATCTCAGAAATCCAACTGATCAGAGACCAAAACAAACAAAAAAAAACCCCAACCAACAACATGAAACCCATCATATCAGTGTTTTGAAGAACTTCATGCTTAGGTTACGCTAGAGTGAGGGGTACTAGCTCTGGTCTGCCGCTGGGGGACAACAGTGGGATGAAGCCCAAGGCTTTTGGGTTTGGCTCAGTGTTCTGCTGGATTGGAACAGAAATGACAGCCAGCAGGCTGCAGGCTTGGTCTTCCAGGTCTGAGTTCCCCAGTTCAAGAGGGAGACTGATGCAATGGTACGGCCTGCAGGAGAGGGGCTGCCAAGCACCAGGTGTGTTTGCTCAGCCTGCAGAAGGCTGAGGAATGATGTTTGCTGTCTTCGGAGAAGGTGGAGCTAGAGTCTTCCCAGGAGTGCATGTTGAAAGGATGGTAAATTAGTAGTTGCAAGTTACAGCAAGGTAATTTCTTACTGGGTTAAAAAAAATCATTAGAATGGGGAGGTACTTGGGACATGTTGCTGTGAGAGGCTGCAGAGCTGCTGTTCTTGGACATGTGCAGGATATTCCTTGTCAAAATCCCGAGCATCTTAACTGAACATTGAATTTGGCTTTGTATTGGGCACGGGGTTGGACCGAACAACTTCTGGAGGTCTCTTCCAACCTGTGAGAGTTGATGGTTCTGTCTGACAGCAGCCTGGGTCTGTGAGGCTGACACTTCATATGAAGAGGTCGCCTTGTTTTTCTCTGGAGCTCTTAGAGATTGTATTGCACCTGATTTCTAACCAAACCTAATAGCGTCGGAGTTAGTGAATGAAGGATTGGGGTGAAAATTGCGTGACCTTGTCTAACACCAGCCATGTTGGTTTATCTGACTTCAGCTGTTAAATTTTCATTTGTATTGTGTATCAGGGTGAAAATGAAAATTGGAACTTCAGTGTGTAATCATCCTCCTGTGTCACAGGAGGGAAGAACTCAGCTAACAGATGTGGCACTGATGCTGGCCCTTTTTATAGGGTCAGATTTGTGGGCTTTTTCTAGTAGATCTTTCTTTAGGAGACTTAACAATTTATTTTTTTCATTCACTTCTGAAACTAGTTACTTGTAAGTAAGGTTTGTTGATTTCAGATGGCCTGCCTTGTAGCTTTCTGAAGATCCAGGCTGGGGAATGAAAAACTATGTAGACTGTTTTTTCTGTTTATCCCTCATTTGTGGCAGTCTTCTATTCCCTGATTTAAATCTGACTTTATACAGAGAGCTGAGCCAATAGAGCTGCCAAATAGTTTAGTGCTACGGGCTATCTGAAAATCTCAATCTGAATATTTTGTCAGTGGGAGCTATTGGGTGGATGCCTAGCATTTTATTTTTTTAAATTTTTTAAGTCTGACAACTTGATTGTCTAAATAGATTTGGGCTCCTATTTTATTTTAAATCTTAGCATTTGTACGAGCAGAAATAACTGTACATAGTCTTGTGCTAGAGCAGTTACTACTTAAGTTTTTTTAAATTATGGGTGTTTGTGACCTGGGAAAGATAACATAATGCAATGGATGTTAAATGCTGTTTGTTTTGAAGAGCGTATTTGAAACAATGGAAAGACTTCTAAAAATGCTGAAGTTGTGAAGTGTTTTTTCTGCCAGTGTTAGATTTGGCAGTGGTTTGCAAACATGACAAATAATTTGCCAGGAAAGGAGTAACTCTTAATGTGCTTCTCATGAGTCCCCCGATTTTTCTGCAAATGTTAAAATCCTATTGTAGGGCTTAGAATAAGGGAGTTTATTTCAAAGTGAGCGACGAGTAGTCTTCTTCCTGCTTTTTGCGGGGATGGATATGAAATGGCTACAGGTAGAACTGTTTGCCTGTAAGGAACTATTTTTATATAGATATAATTGAAAACTGACAGTAATTTTTTTTCAGCATAAATTTACGCATGTCAAGTTTTCAAACTTGAGAGGACAATGGTATCATTTCTGTTATAATACGTAATAAACTGCAGCGGGTTTTGTAGGGGTGTTCTGGCCATCTGCAGGTCTTGTACAAGCAATTATTATGTTATCCAACTGGATTTTTCTTGGCCGTTATCAAATGTGAATGTTACCACTCAACTCCACAGAATCCTTTTTGTGTTAATATTTTTAAAACATCTTAATAAATAAATCATGCTGGAACTTGGTAGAGGATGAGAAGCCTTAAGGCAAATTACTAAACTCGAGAATATTCCCCAAATACTAAAGGCAAGAATCTTTTTCCCTGGTTCTTTGTATTTTTTTTCAGGTATTAAGTGTGTACTGGCATTAAGATCTCTTAGCCTGTTTTCTTTTTGCTACTTCTTTCAATTTTGATTGTATGAAAATGACAATTTCTATTCTGCGTATATGTAAACATATGAAGATAGCTCCAAAGGACTAGCGGCAGCTTGCAAGCCATGTTTACTTGCAAGATGGTGACTGTAAGTTAAGCCCAAACCCAGAACATTCATGGAATCACAGAATGGTTTGTGTTGGAAGAGACCTCCAAAGCATCTTGTCCAAACCCCTGCAGTGACCCAGGACATCTCCAGGCAGATCAGGCTGCTCAGAGCCCTGTCCATCCTGACCTTGAATGTTTCCAGGAATGAGGCATCCACCACCTCTCTGGGCCACCTCTGCCGGTGTTTCACCATCCTCACCGTAAACAAATCCTCCTTGTATCCAGTCTGAATCTACCACATCGTTTAAAACCACTACCCCTTGCCCAGTCACAAAGGCCCTGTAAAAACATTTCTCCCCGTGTTCCTTTATTTGTTTACCTTGTGTATTAGCAGCAGCTCTGCAACTGTTACTTCTTTTCTGAGGCCTATTTTTCCCCCCTCCAAACATCATCAGAAGGTGGAAATACAAGCATTTAGTGTCTTTCTTGGCTTTTGTTTAAAACTGCACATTTCATGTTTTCCTTTTTGTTACTGTTTTTAATTAGGATTTATTGCAACATCAACAAGAAATAGAATGTATCTGTGAACTGGAGAGGTTTCTCAAATGTGGCTGTAGTTTCATCAAAGACACAAGAAAATATCAAGGGAATACAATTGCAGTTTTTTCACTAGGTATTTTTCTGTTGTTGTTTTGTTTTCTCTTGCATTAACTCAGGCGTTTAAAAGCAGTCCATTTCCTTGGAATTTTGGGCTTTCTTCCATGTCTTTTTCTTCGATTTTGTATGTGTCAATAGGTTTGATCAATTTAAGCATCATTATTCTCAGAAAACAGCGGTGATCTTGCAGAGAGTCAGCTAAAGAAAAAAGTGAAAATTGTTCCTCTACTGATACATTCTTTGTAACAGCTTTACTGGAAAAATTTTTTATGCAAAAAGTGGCTTTTTGGATACTTTATTTTATTGTAGTAGCCTCTGATTAAGCCTTTTTAAGGAGGATAAAATAAAGTAAGATAAATGTAATAAAGATAAGGATAGATTATAAGGAATTTTTCATTACAGTTGTTGTGCACTGTTTCTCAGCACTGCAGTAGCAGAAATCTAGCACTTCCTAGGTTCTCCATAATCTATTTTAGTTTCACTTGCTGACAGTGGCTTGGAAAGCTTTTTATCTGTTTTTCAGTGGTAGCTGTGTATCCTGGTGCTGTATAATTGGTGTTTCACAGAATTATTTGTCCTAAAAACATAACATGAGAATAGTCTAAAGTATTAAATGGGCTTTTCTGTTTGTTCAGGGTTGTATCCTGTCCTGCTTATAAGGAAAAATAAGCACTTGCAGCTCATCAAAATACACCGAACTTTAGATACACAATTATAACCTATGCTGTGAAAACTTCTAACATTTGCAGTCGACTAAAGCGTTTAAAATTTGTAAAAGTCTTAAGTTTTTTATTTGTTTTGGTTTTTTTTTTTTTTTAATGTAGAAAATACTTTTTACAATGATCTGGATGCTGGAAGACCCGTAAAAAAAATGTACTCTCAGTGTGCAGTAATAGGAAAGTTGTTTGTCATCACTTCACGTGCAGTAGACACTTTGGTTTTTGGTGTGCTGCTCTGTGGAGTCAGTGTGCCTGAAACAGCACGGTGAGGCTGAGGAGCTGTGGGCTCAGTCCTCTGCTTGCTGTTTGGGTAGGCTGAGTTCTGGGGGATTTTAACTTCCATCTGGAGATGAGCAGTAGCTAAAAAAAAGCTGTTCTCTCTCCACATCTTTTCCTTACCTGTTTAATTATTCTAAACAATCTCCCTCCTCTTCATCCCAGTCAAAGTATAAAAAGTATAACTATTTGTAGCTATTTAATTTTTGCAAGATGCCTTCCTATATACATTGCTGGTAAAGGTTTCTTTGTCATGACCTCTGAAGCTGATGGAGGGAGAATTCTTGTTTTTCCTGCTCTTCTTGATACACCTTTGAAAGTCTCATCTGTCACCTTGAACAGAAGGGTATTGCTTTATCCTGCTCGTTTTCTCACTATATTTGGTGCAACAGATTCTGGATCTTGAAGAGCATCTTGACCGTACAGTTTTCAAATTATCAGATGCCTTTTTTTTTTTCCCTCCCTTTAATGTCCTCCCCATCCCGGGTCAGAAGCTGCTTTTCAGTTTGTCAGTTCTGGGCTCAGGTTACAAGTAGTGTGATAAGAATTACATATCCAAACTGCTGCTATTTTACAGTATCTAAGAATGTTCCTCTTAAGATAGCTTATAAATATTTCACATCTTTTAACAAAGAGGAACTATGAACAGCTTTCAGCTTATTTAACAGAAGAAAACATCCCTACAGCCAGCCAAGAAGCCCCTCACCTCTGCCAAACCAGTTTGCTGGACTCTCTGTGCATAGAACTGATACTGTCATTGTACAAATTGCAAAGCATTAGGGTCTGTTGACAAAGAGATAAACCTCACCCCCGAGGGAGCATGTAGACAAGGAAAGCCTGCAAGCTCTTAATTCATCAGGAGAATTCTTGAACACTTGCATTTTTAAGCTTTTTGAGTAGTATTTTGAAGAATACAGTGTTGTGTGGTTTCCCCTTCTCCCTCCCTAGTTATCTCAGGAAACACAAAATAACCCAAGGCCATTTGATGCCTTTGCAAGCCTTGGCAGGAGTTAGCAGTGTCCAAGGACACTTAGGAGTTTTTGGGTTGGGTCATACATATCTCTGTCCCCTGACATCATTGTTTCCTGCCTATTTTCCCACTCCCTTTTCTGGTTTTAGGAAAGGCCAAGACCCATATAGTCTGATCTGCACAAGATTTTGGCAGTTTGGCAGTCAAAACTTACTTAATGAGATCACTGAATTATCATACAATACTCTGGTTTATTAGAGACAGACATCCTGTATTTTAAAGAACTTCAGAATTTCTGGGTCTCACCTGATTTCCACACATATATGCCCAAGCAAAATACATTACAGCATCCTGAGCTCACCCTTTCCTGTGTTTCCTGCAACTCCAAGTTTTTCTTTTTGTTCTTACCCCAGATATTCTTCTAAGTAAGGAGTTAGGTTATGGAGATGCTTACATTACACTAGTGGCAGGCATCTGCTCTAGTGACTGCCAGAATATGATTGCATGCTGCTTTGATCAAGATTTAGTTACATTGCTTAGATCTTTCAAGTTCTGTTTTCGAGCTGTAATTGAGTTGTAATTTTCGAGCTTGTTACTGAGTTGTTGTCTGTTTAAATAGACTTAAATATTTGTTCTATTTTAGTTTTGAGAATATACTAATGTTAGAAGGAATGTGCAAGAGTACTGCTTCTATTCAGCAGAACTTCTCTTTAAACATACTCATTTATTTTTGCTTACTTAAGTAACTTTTTTTGTTTTATCTTGTGACTCTTCTAGAGACAGCAGAACCAAGTCAGACTTTCCAAACTTCCTTGTATGCTGGAAAGCTGTTTCCTGACTTGCACTCACATATACTTGAATAAATCACTGAAAGTAAATGCAGGGACATACCTGGGGTACATACTTTATTTTAGATCTTCTACTGTTAAAGCAATCCCAAGAAAGTAACCCATTGTTGGCTCTGGGCTGAGTTGGTAAGGCTGATAGTTAGAAAGGCTGTCTGTTTCTGTGGGGCACTGTGAGAGATACTCCTACCAACAGAGCCTGCTGCTGCAGACTATTTAATTCTGTCTCAATTTTAGTCATTTTCAAAGCTGCTTATAATAAGGTGGAGGGTTGTTTCATCATTCCAAAGATTCTGTGGTTTATAAGGAAGGGACTACATAAATAAGTTTTTGAATGTTCTTTTACATTTTTAAAAAATAGGAATACTGAACTTGTTCCTCCTTGGCTTTGTAAGGCATGTAATCTTAAAAATTTTGAATCCACAGCCTGTACGCTTTTCCTGCAATTGTTAGTTCTGACAATTGCATTTCAGGTTTGAACAAGCAGAAGTTGTCATGATAGTGTGTGTATATATATATATATATATCTTCGTTTTGCAGTCTTGTTTAATTATACGTTATATATATATAGTAGTTTCAATTTGTGCACCTTGCTGTAAAAAAAAAACAGAGGCCAAAAGTAAATAACCAATCTATCCTTCATAAAACCCTTCAGGAAAAACTGACTTTTTTGTTATTTACTTTCAGTTTGCTCTTGGACAGCCTTTCACCTTTCTTTACCTGAAAAAGGAAGCTGCTGCCCTGAACTGGGATTCTTGTCTGTTTCCAGTAAATACTTTTGGAAAATATCCAGTGTTGAAATCTATCAGCACTTGCAAGTGTCTTGCATTCGTGTCACAGAGGGAATGCTGAAGTTCCAGTAAGTCATTAGTGGGCTGAAATGTCTTTCTTCAAGGAGTAAGGAAGCTCAGTAGCTTTGTGGTTCAGTGGAAATTATGTTATGCTGAAAGGACCTACCTGAAGACTGACACTTCAGCTGCATTGTTGTTACCTGTTTTAAGGATGAAAATACTCCAGGGAGTGCTCCTGTTAGTGAAGTCTGTAAGTCATGCACAAGTTTCTCTTGAGCAGATACCCAGATGTGACTGAGCTCCTTTTGAGCCCAAAAGATGTTTATCTGCAGTTGGGCCCTTGTCTTGCAGAATCTTTGAGCAGTGGTGTGTATAGTCTGTAGTTTGTGTTATAGGTGAAAACAAAGAAACCTAAAAGAAAAGATAACCCAGCAATCTTCTTTGGAAATCTTTGTTGCCTTCCCCTAAACTTCAGTATTGATTGCTGTGTTTATAAATAGTTTTCCAAATTGCTTAGGAGGAGGAGGAGGAGGCAGCTGCTCTGTAGGTAAAAACATTTTGCTGCAGTTTTGCCTGTATAATTTTATAAAATAGATGCCATGCATCTGAAGGGTTAAATCATCTGAGATTCATATAGAGCTTTAGCATAGCCAATAAAGGAGCTACCAACGTTAAACATTTTGCTGGTTCTTTTATTTATATATTAACCCTGGTTAACATAAATGGCTTGACGGTTTAATAGAATCCAGATGATTCTCAGTGTAGAGAGGGACAGAGGTTACTCCGTTATTCGAACTCCTTTTCTTATTTTTCCTTGATTAGAATAAGAATGATTCACTTATTTGAGTAGGAAATGAAATAGCTAAGTTAAGGGAACATAAAAAGATGCTCTGTTTTCCTTTTTCCCCCGAAAGAAAAATGAAGCAGCAATTACTTAGGGTAATTAATAATTTACAGAGTGTCTTTAAACTTGTTTTAGCTTTTTGTTGAAAGATATACATCACATGGTGTGCAGACTTATACATCTGAAATAGCTCTACTTTCATCTTTTTTCGTAAGTTTTTTTTTCAAGTTTAATTATTATTAATTAGCCATAAATGGGACAAAGATGGGAAGATAAAAAAATCATCTTATGATGGTCCATGCTCTGTGCAATAGAACTTCATCTCCACTGGTTTCAGACTGGTCCTTTATGTGGGGAGCTCTGCTTGGTTGGGCTGAGCAGTGTGGATGTTGTATTCAGGTTTGTGTAATTCTGCCTGGAATTGTCCTCTGTTCATGGACTTCAGGGCAAAAGGAAACAACAGAAATTCCTAGCTCAATATGCCATAAGTGGTCTTAACCTGTGCATTTAGAAGTCTTCTCGGAATGGAGAATCCACTGCACTAAGGGTGAATCAGTCTGCAGTTGACAACTCCTTAAAGTGTATTTCCTGTCTGAATTTAGATGAGGTTCAAATGTCAGCTGCTGGCTCTTGTGCCTTCAGTAAATAGAAAAAGCTGCTAGAGTCAGAGGGTTTTGTTTTTTGTGGGTTTGGGGTTTTTTGGTTGGTTGGGGTTTTTTTTGTTAGAAGTCATATTAAAGCAACAATGTCAAGTATCTCAAGTTTGTTGCAGCAGGACAAGCTTTCCAGAACTAAAATAAACATGAATTTTTCTAAAACATGATTGAACAACAGCTATCACGAATGCTTGTTCATATTTTTCTGATGGTGTCTCTCAATGTTGATGGAAAAGCTTTCATATTATTTTTCATGCAACTCTGGAACACAGTGAAGTCTAAATTACTTTCTCTACATACCAAGAATAAAATAACTTCTCACTTGGTGTGTACTTTGCTATAAAGAATGTATTAAAACTGTGGTTGTGTCTCAGGAGTATTCTCCAACCCCAAGAGTGCTCAATTGGCTAAAAATCAGATTATGCCTCTTTTCTCCCCTTTTCCCTTTCTTCTATGGGCTTTGTGCCCCCCTCTATAAAAAGTGTCATCTTTAGCGGGCGCAGCAGCAAATTATCAATTGTACTCATCAGGTTCCTGTTGGGAACACCCTGTTCATCCACAATTTGTGGGACGATGCCTTAACTTCCAAAATAATGTGCTGAGATATGTCTGGAGGAGAGCAGCTGTCAGGTTTGTTAGCTCATGTCAGAGCAGTTCGAGGTGTGTGCAGAGTACCAGGTGTGTTGCAGTTCTCAGCAGGCTTAAGCAAATGGTAGCACACCTCTGGCAGCTTTAGAGCTTTGTTGACAAAAACCTCTCCCTGGCTGAAGAAGCCATGCATTTAATTTAGCTATTCTTTTTCAAGTCTTTATTTTTCTTTTCAGGATACAGCCCATCTCTTTTAGCGTTTGTTCGTAGAAGGTGGTGTTGCTCTATGAAATGAACCTGTTCCCAGGCAGTTACCAGAAGAGATCGGTATTGTTCTCTGCAAGTGGACTGTCACCGCTTTTTACCACAACGGGTTTTTTATTATGGCTTTGCTAAGGGGGAAAAAAAGGCAGCTTAGTTTTCTTTCAAATCCTTGATGAGGACACCAGTACTTCTGTGCATTTGAAGAAGAGAATTTGAGATGAGATGAATTCTTTACCATTGCTTCCAAATATATAAATCGATAGGAAATGCAAGAGGCCAGGTTAGATATTAGATAACTGTACAGCATGTTCAGGAAGTTCGTGATGAGTTTTCCTGCCATGTGTTTGTTTGTGCCCTTCAGGTCTATTCTGGATGTAGTATTTCAGAAATCTGTCATTAGAAATCTTAGGTCAAGTTGAAAGCATCCATAATTTGGTGACCAAAGAACTACAGGCAGTATAACATTCTGGTATTCAGAATGAATAACTGGTAGACTTAATAGCTGAAATGGCTGAGGATTTTTGAGGACCTTAGTGTCTACACTGAATTACCCTTGTGTATTATTTGCTATGTGAGGCAGCATTGCCTTACTCCAACCTGTTCATCTCAGCTGGGGCAGATGCTGAGGTCATGGTGGCCTGAGTTTAGACTTGCAAATCAAGTGCTGGATCATCATGCAAATGGTAAGGATGGAAATTATTATATGGTCATGTCTTCTAAAATCCTGATGAGTGAAGAATACTTTAGCAAATACCCAGCTTGTTTTATTACTTCAGATATTACTTCTAAGTGTGCTTTAGGCACCAGCATTGACTGGTTGAGGGATGGGATTGTCCCTCTCTGCTCTGCACTGGTGTGGCCTTGCCTCGAGTCCTGTGTGCAGTTTGGGCACCACAATAGAAGAAAAATCTAAAGCTATTACAGACTGTCCAAAGGAGGCCATGAGGATGGTGAAGGGCCTTGAGGGGAAGCCATGTGAGGAGCAGCTGAGGTCCCTTGGTTTGTCCAGCCTGGAGAGGAGGAGACTGAGGGGAGATTTCAGTGCAGTCACAGCCTCCTCATGAGGGGAAGAGAAGGGGCAGGCACCGATCTCTGCTCTGGGGTGACAGTGACAGGAGCCGAGGGAATGGCCTGAAGCTGTGCCAGGGGAGGCTGAGGTTGGATATCAGGAAAAGGTTTTTCACCCAGAGGGTGGTCAGGCACTGGAACAGGCTCCCGGGGCAGTGGTCACAGCAGCAAGGCTGGCTAAGCTCAAGAAGTGTTTGGACAATGCCCTTGAGCATGTGGTGTGACTCTTGGGGTGGTCCTATGGAGGAGCTGAGCTTCAGTGATTCTTGTGGGTCCCTTCCAACTCAGGGTATTCCATGTTTCTAATTTACAGGGTTTTTTTCTGAAATAACAATGTTTGAAGAAATTTCAGAGACCAAGTATGTACCAGTAAGTCCCCAGTACAAACATCTTACTAATAGAGTTGATTCCATAATTACAGCTTTCTTATGTGTAACCACTTTTGCAAAAAAAGATGACTTGTGTTTTCTGGGGATAATATTCAGTTGTCTGAATAATGAATTGGTCTTATTCTAATCAGGAAAAGTTTATGGTACCTGTAAACGGATGAAGGAAAGCTCAATCTGCTTGAGATCAGATACAATCAAAGGCTACCAAGTTAATTTCACACAGTCATCTGGACTGTAAAGCATTCTTTCACTTTATACACAGAAAAGTGGGGATTTTTTTACCACTGAATTACAAAAAGGGGTAAAACATTTAGTTGTGTA
This sequence comes from Platysteira castanea, assembly GCA_013397175.1. Lineage (NCBI taxonomy): Eukaryota > Metazoa > Chordata > Aves > Passeriformes > Platysteira > Platysteira castanea. Next base: position 715,511 of record VYXC01001353.1, read on the forward strand.
TCTTCTCTGCCAAAGACTGACAGTTGTTTCTGGAGGTTCAGTTAATTGTGGAAAGCAAGAACATTCTTGTAGATAACCATACATGACATTGTGCATTAGAAAACTATATTAGAAAACTATAACTTTCCAAAGTTTTATCCAAAGGAATCTAGGAAAATGCCCAAACATCTAAATTTTAGATACTACACTTGGTCCAAATGAATGCTGAAGTTTTCTAGAATAATGTGGAATATTTTTATATGCCTTTCTTTTTTTGTTTTGCTGTGTAGTGTTATATAGTTAGTGATTTAAAGAAAGCAGGAGACTGGATGTAATGTGGAGTCCAAAGGTTCCCGCCAGGAGAGTTATTTTACCCTTAAACGTTAGGGTGTAATCCCCTTACTTTTCTCTAAGAAAACTTACATGCTTGGTAGGTCTGCTCATGGTGAAGGCCTTTAACCCTATTGCAATGGGGTGGTGTCTGAGGTGTCTCCTGATTTCCTTAAAGAATCTGTCACACTTCCATGTGTTCAGAGCTGTTGAGCTGATGGCTCTAACTCTGTGCTTTGCTGAAGGCAGTGATCTCGTTGGAAAGGTTTTCTCATTCCCAGCTATGTGTTCCTGTGACCTGTGTTTCTTGTCAGAAGTTAGCCAGACTGCAACCTGAGTTTACTATGATTTTGTGTGTCTGTGTGTATTTGGGTTGCATGACAAGTTTTTTGTTGCAGGGGGGCTACAGGGCTGACTTCTGTGAGAAGCTGCCAGAAACTTCTCCCATGTCAGATGGAGCCAGTGCCAGCCAGATCTAGGATGGACCCAGTGCTGGCCAAGCCTCAGCCCATCACTGATGGTGGAGGTGCTTCTGGGATAACACATGTAAGTGAGGGAGGAAGTTAGCGTGCAGTAGCAACTGCACCTGGAGAGAGGAGTGAGAATGTGTCAGAGAAAGAAAAAGAACTCTGCAGACACCAAGACCAGAGGAGAAGGAGGGGGTAGGAGGTGCTCCAAGTGCCAGAGCAGATTCCCGGGCAGCCCTTGGTGAGGCAGCTGTGCCCATGCAGCCCATGGAGGTCCACAAAGGAGCAGAGTTCCACCTGCAGCTCTTGGAGAACCCCATGCTGGAGCAGGTGTATGCCCAGAGGAGGCTGTGACCCCATGGAGAGAGGAGCTCATGCTGGAGCAGGTTTGCTGGCAGGACTTGCGATGCCGCGGAAGGAACCTGTGCTGGAGCAGCCTTCTCCTAAGGAACTGTGTCCCGTGGAAGGGACCTACACTGGAGCAATTCATGCAGCCCGTGGGAAGGAGTCACACTGGTTAAGTTCATGGGGGAACTGTTTCCAGGGGGAGGAATCCCATGCTGGAGCAGCGGAAGAATGTGAGGAGTCCTTCCCCTGAGGAGGAAGGGTCAGCTGAGACAATGTGTCTGATCTGATCACTACTGCCATTCCCTGTCCCCCTGTGCATTTGCAGGGAGAAGAGGAGGTAAAGATTTTGGGAGTAAAGTTGAGCCCAAAAAGAGGGGAGGGATGGATGAAAGGTGTTTTTAAGATTTGGTTTTATTTCTCATTACCCTACTTCAATTTGATTGGTAATATAGTAAACTAATTTCCCAAGTTTAGTCTGTTTTACCTGTGATGTTAATCAGTGAGTGATCTCTCCCTGTCCTTATCTCAACCCACAAGCCTTTTGATATATTTCTTCTCCCTGTTTAGCTGAGGAGGGCAGTGACAGCGATGTCAGGCACCTGGCACCCAATCTGAGTCAACCCACCACACTATTTAAAAATGTAAAAATGTTTAATGTAAAATTTAAATTTAAGAAAATAAATATCAATCCTACACACACAGAGGTATAAGGCAATGTGACAGAACATTAGTGTAGGTTTGAGGTTGTTTGCTCTATGGTATTTTGATAGTACACAAGACCATGGGATTTTAAAGTTGCAACAGAATTTATTTTTTTTAAAATCAAAGGATCCCTGAAAATGTTTCTCACCATTGGAATTACTTTGTACAATAGACAGACAGAAGAAATACTTGACCTTTTGCAGGAATCTTAGGGGGAGGGAGAAGAGGATCACCTATCAGAATGTGGTCTAATATGTCCTGGGGGACAGGCAGAAGCTAAATTTCATTGGCTCTTTTGTCAGAGAGAAATTGCAGTCTGGGCAACATTCCCAGGATCAGTATTATGATAAGAATGCGCGCCTCGGAGTCTGTGTGCCAAGTGATCGAATTTAATTGTTGCTTCCATCCACGTGAGGCAACCTATTAGCCAGGTGGCAAGTGTGGCCCAGTGACCCTCTGAAGCTTCCTGGGAAGGTTGACTGGGAATTTGTCTGATGACTGAACAGCATGGAGCCTGGGTTTGGGTTTTTTTGATAAATTCTTTTGCAACTCAGGAAGACTCATGAAGTCAGTGGTGTCACCAGCAGCCTTATGTTTTCAGGGATGTCAAACACAGCAGAAGATTGTTGATTGTGGGGCCACTGTCATCAGTATCACAAGAGGAGGCTGAGATTGCGGGTGGAGGAGCTTTGGGGCAGGTACCTCCAAAGTTAAGCTAAAGCAGTTGAGTTTTACAGCTCTCTTGAAAAGCAAAGGTATTTGTCAGAGAAATTGTTTTGGATACTTGGAGAACTGTGGGATGTGATGACAGAAGGAGTTGCTCAGCAAAGGCTTTTGCCCAGTTGTTACTTGACAAAGCTTGACAAGTCAGATTCTGACTTCACCTCTCTGCACGGAATGAACTGGTGGCTTTGATTTGTCACCAGTGCTGCAGGCTGATGGGTTTCCTTTTGAGGGTAACTGCTTTTCTTTTAACAGCAAGCTGTTGTCACATTCCTTTCACCTCCAAAGTTTGGAGACCGAGCTGATTTTTCAGCTTCTACTGGCTCACTGGTGAGTAACATTTAAGAAGGCCGAGAGGAATTGTGAGGCTTCCCTGGGAGCACAGCCTGCTCTCACAGCACGGCAGGCTGTGGAGTCCTTCACATGACAACAGATGATGTAGCTAGGCATTCCAAAATAAAATACTGAAGATACCCTATAAGAAATCAGGAGGCTTAGACACTTCTAGTATGGGAAATTACATCTGGCAGGGCAAAGTAAAAACTTGGTGGAATTACCTGGCCCTACTGATGAGGCAGAATGAGCCTTGTGCCTGGAATCTTACGGCCCCAATAATGAATTGTTTGTGTCACTAAATGCTGTGGAGTGTGTGGTGTATTGTAATTTATGCAGATTTGTGTCATTCAGGAAAATGCATTTTTTCTGTCTGGTACTGCACAGTCCCACCTTACTCAGGAATTTATCTGTGCTCTCATACTTCTAGATATGCCCAGGGCAGTGATTTTCAGGAGCTTGGTCATGTAGACCATTTCGTCTTCTATCACAGCAGGCACTGAAAGTGATGAAAATAAAAATATGTAACAACGGCAGGGAGAGTGCTTGCTTAGCTGCTGAACAGTGTGGGTCCTTCAGATGCTACCTGTTCTGTGTCTGCTTGCATGGTTGTAAGGCCTCAGAAGAAAGCTCAGGTGGTTCTAGGGCACAGATTCTCGATTCTCTCCTCCTATGAAAAGGGGACAAATGATGTGAGGAGTCCTCTGATGCCTCTTGAGTAGGTAAGAGAAGCTGTCTCTGTTCTGCAAAAAAAAAGGTTGCTGTGCTAGGCCTGGTCCATAGATTGAACTTGCAGCTAGTCATGTTCATGAAACAAGAATCAGAGTCAGGAGGAAGAAAGTTATATGGCTCTAATAGAGAACTTCTCCTTCAAAAAGAGGGGGTGACCTGACTTAAAGGAAAGCAGTTGTAGGTTTTTAGAGGTTTTTTGAATTGTACAGATTTGTCCTATATCTTCTGTCAGACTGGAAGGTCAATCAAGAGTTGTTTCCATTAGTGGCAGCAGCACTCATTCATTACCTACCTACACAACCAACCAGCCAGGTTAGATTAGTACTGAAATGGACTAGTTGATGTTTCAATCTGTTTTATTTCTGTTCTGGGTGGTATCTTGCTTCCTTCAAACTGTTTCATGGTAGTATTTCTGAAGTTCTCACAAACTGTTAAGAATCATTTTTGCCGTCAAGGATGCATGTGGCAATCAACAAAACAACAAAATCTAGGCTTTCCAAGAACAACCTGGAAGTGATGGTAAGATCAGTGATATCCTGGGTTAATTTAAGTGTTTTGACCAGGTATATAGGAAAGCCAAACCACTGTAACACAGATGTGAAGAACTGTAAGACATGAAATGCTTGAATGTTGTATAATTCCTGGCATTTTTAATACCTTGTAAGAATCACTTAATGATTGTCAATTAAAACTCTGGGGAATCTAGGTATAAAATGACTTTTAAAATCAGCTTTCATGGAGGCATATTTTTTCTTAAAAGATTTTGGGGACTTTTGAACTACCTTGCCTCAAAGATCAAATAAATGTGCTTGAACCATACCTCAGGCTCTTACTTTCCCTCTTGCTACCTGGAAGACTTGGTGTCCAGGGACCGGAAAGTGATGTGTTGTTCAGCTAATTTATTTTATTTCATAAATTGGTCTCATTGTATTTGGAAGGGCCGTTTGTTCAGTGAGATATTCTTGCTCTGTTCTTGTCGAACCTTCACTGTTCGACAGACAAAACCATCAAGCCCCAAATTGGCCACAGGTAGTACGATGTTTGCTTTTCCCAGCATGCTGTGGGAGTTTATCTCACATGTAAATTTGTTGAAGAAGGTTTGCTTAACAAATTCCTATATTTGGACATGAAGTATGGAGTAAAATTTGGAAATTTTGTATGGCTTCTTTCCCTTTGCAATTCAATTCATATGCAATTCATACTTCACAGCAGTAGTAGTCCTGTAAAAGCAGCAGATTACAGCAATTCTGGCTGTATTTTCTAGTGGCATTCATGAAACTGTTAACTGAAGCATCTTCCAGGCTGCCATGTGAGTCTGCAGTGTATTTTCATTGTGCATAGATTTCTAACAAAAAGCCTGTTGTTTAGGACTATAGTTAACCTGGAAAGGAATAATTCTGCTTCTGAAACCTCTCCCATCTCTGGTTACCGGAGCCATCAGCTGGCCGTGAACTCTGACACTGCACACAGAGACATGTTGCGAGCACCACATGCTTTTCTCCTTTTCCCCTCTGTTCCCACCCCAAGTCTCAGATGCTGAATGGTATTGCCCTTTCTTTTTTTTTCTGATATAACTGTGGGTCTGATATCACCCAAGGCCATGTCTGTGCCATGATCTGAAGTTACAGAAACTCCAAAACAAGTTCTGTTTCATAAACTGAAATGAAGGTATGCTTACCTGAATGGCCGCCCTGCAGAAGTGCCATGTGGATGGCTGGAGGAAGTGAAAGAGCAGGAAGGAAGTAACTGGAAGCTGGAGTGAATGGTCAAGTATTTAACCCTGTCTGTACCAGTGAGTCCTTGTATGATCATGTACTTAATTGCACTTGAATTAGTTTAACTCTTATGTTACTTTAAATTACTTTACAAACGTACGTTCCTTAAATACACGCTGTATTTAACAAATAGCAGGTTCCTTCAGGAAGAAAGATAATTTAAGATGAATAAAGTAATTCACCTGAAAACTGGTGAGGCAGTTGGAGCAAAGTGGGAATGAACAGAGTGCAGGGAAAGTCAAGTGCCAGGAAAGTTTTTGGCATCAAAAGAAGAGACAGGTGAGGGAGTGAGTTGGATGTGGCCCCGGAACTGAAGAAACTGAAACTACTGAGAAGGGAAGCAGTAACTGGAGATAAGTGGTAAGACAAGAAAATAGGAATCCACAGGCTGAGTAAGTTTCCTCCTCAAGGCAAGTCAGACTGACTTGAGCTCTGCCACTGTGAGTCCCTGTGGTCTGTCTGTCCTGCTCATAGCTGCTGCTTCCTGCACTCTGTGCTAGCAGGGGAGCCACCCCCGCTTCTGAGTGAGGTCTAAATCAACTCAGTTTAAATATTCTGACTCTTCCCTGGGACCTGCTAGTGGCAGAAAATCTAGAGTTTTCTGGGTTATCTAGGTAGCTAGTGTGTTCTTGTAATCCAGATCTTTCTTTTCCCCTATTGAGTGCTGATATATTTCAGTTAATAGTACATGAAGATCTCAAATTCAATCTTGGCACTTAAAACAACTTGTAGATTAATCTGGATTTAATATGTAACTAGTGACAAGCACTGTGAGGCTCTGTACTTTTGAAGTAGTGCCTCTAACAGTTGCTGTAGGTTAGCAAATTCTAATAAAGTGAAGGTAGATTTGTGGAAACACTTTATTCACTTGTTTTATTTTGTACTTGATAGCACTTCTCTGGAAGATGCCATCAAGAATGGCACTAAACATTTTGAAAAACTTATATATCGATAATTAAGCAGTTTAGATAACTGTACAAAAATATTTAAGTAAATTGATTTTTATAAAATTGAGGATGTTCTCAAGTAGCATTTCATGCTGATGAAGAAGTGGAAGAAATAGTAACACAGTGAGGTCACTCACATAATTGAATAATTATCATTAACTTCTGTCCCATCTCTGACAGAAGTTTTGTAGTTTTCCTTTTTAAAAACGGAAGAGATGAATCTGGAATTGACACAAAAATTCAGTAAGTCATAAAAGAGTCTGTGTCCACATTACCAAGCAGTGTGGTGTAATAAGATCAGATCTGTCAGGTGCTGAGAACCTGGCATCCGTGCTATACAGGTGGTGAGAGTTTTATTTCAAGCTGGTCCTGGTCCAATTCTCTGGCTGAATTCCTCTTGGTGATTGGAGTGTGTACAATGTACACCTGAAGCTCATTCTGTGATCTAATTTTATTCAGAAGAAATCTGGTTCATGTACTTGATGACTGCTTTGCAATGTAAAGTGAAGCAAGGAAAATGGGGTTGTTTGGGTGATGGTCTTCAAAAGTTCAGTCCTGATTTGAATTAAATGCTAATACAGACATACCTGGAGTCAGGCAGATCAGGAAGTTCACCAAAATAAAGTTGTTTAGTAAGAGAGCATGGATAACTGATACATGGGGTTGGAATCAGGAAAGGCAATGAATACTTAGAGAACTGAACAGCTACTTCATCCGTTTGGGAGTTTGGAAAAATATTAGGAGGACATGGTTTTAAAAACAAAACAAAAAAACCCTGAGCATTGTTCAAAAATGTCTTTACTCTTGTAAAGAAACCTCTTTAAAAATACAAAGTGGACTTTATATAAATCAGATACTAGATACAAGGAGATTGGAGGTGGTGTAAACACCGAAAGCACGCCAACCTTTTTTCTGTTGTTCTTTTGTCCAGAGTCCACCAGAAGATGAACTCGAGGTCCTTGGTTAGAGAGAGGAGAAGAGATGGATATACTTTACAGATTCTTTACTTTAAAAAGCAAAAACAATCTCTACAAACACTATTGCATGGCTAGAATGTTTTCTCAGTTTTACCATGGAAGAAATAAGTCAAGTGTCAGCCTGTCTGCTCAGAGGAGACAGTTGTCTTTAAGAATTGGTGCTATCTGATATTCTGGATGGTTTTGGGTTACCATTTAGCACAAATGTATTATTTATTACCAAGACTATTAAACCTCAGTGTGTGAGGAGCAGTGCTTATAAATGGACATGGAGACAGAAGTATTCTGACCTTCTTGTAATGGTAAAGGTCTTTATGGTGCTTAGGAAGGAAGAGAGGAGAATGGATGCTGAAACTCTCTCTCTGCTGGAAATCATGCAGGGACATGGCTTCTCCACTTGCACCCCTACTGTTGGCATTGGTATTCAAAAGTCATTACATCTCTACACTATATGAGTGGTTGTATGGTTTTTAACAGTATACCTGGAATGGTGGTGTTCAAGCCTTTGTGTGATTTTCAAGGTTATGATCACAGTCAAAAGGCTGGGACTCCTACATGATAAAATTCTTGTAGGATCTTCTTAAAAGCTTCAGATGATGGAAACATGCAGAAATTGTGCCACTGATAAAATGGGAAAAGTTGGCAATAGGTGGCATCTGCCCACTGTGGAATCTCACAAAACTGATAAGCCCATCTTAGCTATCCACAATGCATCTGAAAATGCTGGGATTTGACACAAATCAGGCTTGCTCACAGTCCTTAATAGAAATGGGTAAGAGCCTGTGCGAGGCTTTCCTCTGATGCTGGGATGTACAGCAGTTCAAAAACACAAACCAAAAATCAAACCCACCCTACTGCCAGTACCTTTCTCCAAATTCTTGGCTTGCTTTTCAGTTCCCGGGAGTAATTATGCCTGTGCAGAGCTACAATAAATCTATTGATTATTTCTCCTTATATTGCAGTTTCTGGTGTACTGGAACTAACGGGGTGACACCAGCAAATTTTCAGTGTGGAGCTGCAGTCTTACAGATTTCTCTGGTGTTTATAATAAAGATTGAATTGTGCATGGCTTGTATTTTCCATTGGTGTCACCAACAGTGTCCTTTTCTTTGGACATTAGGAAGAAATTCTTTACAGAAAGGGTGATTGGGCATTGGAATGTGCTGCCCATAGAGGTGGTGGAGTCACCATGCCTGGAGGTGTTCAGGAAAAGACTGGATGTGGCACTCAGTGCCATAGTCTAGTTGACAAGGTGGTGTTAGGCCATAGGTTGCACTCTATGGTCTCAGAGGTATTTTCCAACCTAGCTGATTCTGTGATTCTCTGGTCCGCTGACTTTTTTAAAAGAAAAAAAAATTGGAAACCTGGTATCTGGAGGCTTGCAAACCTGGCTGGTATAGACCAGGAGAATGCAAGAATTATGAGGAGAGATGAGAAAGGCTTATTTTCATGGGAAAACTCTCTACAGAGATTTTTAACACTCTTTGTCCCAACATCACCATTCATCTAAGACAAACGTGTATTTAAAGGATAGAAATAGTTTTGTTGGTTTATTTTTAATATGAGCAATTACTGATAATGAAATTATTTTAAAATTATTTTTTGTGTCAGTGTTTTACAAATATGCTGGATCTAACTGTGCAGCTGTTGGATATATGTGACTCTTAGGAAGCTTCTCTCTAGCTGGGAGCAGCTCATCATAGGAGGCGGTTTCTGTAATTCCAGATACAAGTATCTGCAATGTGCAGTTCACATTCTAGACCATAAACCGTCAACACAGTTTCTTCAGCTGTGGTCTTAATCAAACCCTCTTTGTGTTTTGCAGATCAATAGAAATATGCATTTCCATAATACCACCTTTGAACTAATGAAGTGGAAGTACAGATGAAAACAGTCTGGAGGAAGCTTGAAGTACAATACAGTTTCATTCGGTTTCCTAATTTGGAGGTAAGGTGAATGCCTGCAAAATTTTATTTCAAGTATTTCAGGGATAAAAAGCATATGATAAGCAGCCACCATATCTTACAAAACATTTGTGAGCCACCTTTTTTTATGCCAGTGACAGTCTTTAATACCATACTGAAACAGCTGTTTGATCCGATCTCTGTCCATGTTTCAGTTATGAAAAAAGACAAATCAGCATCAGCTACGGAGACATCTGTTGTACAAAGGCACATTGGAAAAAAGCTGTGGTATCAGACAAATTTTATTTGGTAGAATCTGCTTGGTCATGAATACTACTAATGCTTTAGTTGATTATTAGTTTAGTTTATTATTTTGCTGGTATGACTGGGCAAAAGCTTTATATAGTGTCAAGTGCCTGGGCATCAGCATAAGCAATTGGGTTGAAAACTCTGGACACAATACTATTTTAAAAAGAGAAACACAAAACACACACACCCAACCACCTTCACAAGTTACTTTTTCTGCCTTCTAGTCCATTGTCATCTCAAAGCGGAGTAGTATTAGCAGCAGTTTAGGAAGAGAGGTTGTTTTATGATTTCCCTGTATGTAAATAGCTGATCTGGCAAAAAATGAAATGGCAACACCACTCCATCACAAAATGTCTCTGTCTTCACACAGTTTGTTCTCTTTTCACTAGAGATTATGGGCTTCTAAGTCAACAAGCACACAAATGGCAAGAAGAGAGGAGCTTATCAGAACCAAATAAGAGCAAGTCCTTGTGCCAATTATTCCTGCTCCTGTGTACTGCTGCTTGTTTTCATACCTTTTATACTTGAATTTCAATAGCAAGGGGACAAAGATAAAAGAAAAAAATTTGATCATGCAGGCCAAAAGAAGGAAATACTATAAATACCAGATGTGAACTGGGTACATTGCCCAGGTGTTGATCAGACATTTTATGTGCTTCCTGAGTGAGAGATCAGCAGTATTGTATTTCATTGCCTGACCTGCTTTCAGATATGTCTTTGAGCCCATTTATGAGTTTGGACACCCACAAGAACCAGTGAAAGTGAGTGTTTTAGTTTTAAATATTTTTTATATACAGAAGGTGTCTTTTGTTTGCATCTAAAACTGGTTGTTTATTTGTTAGTTGCTCGTTGGTTTACAGAGAGAAACTGGGATTAAATTTCTTCAGTTGTCTCTTCCATTTTAGGGGTCAGTGAAAAGTACCAAATGTCTGACAGTTCTAGGGATAGTTTATTTTATCTTTCTTTAATATGGAATCTCTGCAATACAGCCCTTCATTGTACTTTTGCTAATTCTACTCTATTTTGTGAGACAGTGTAAAATTTTCTTATGTCTTACTTATTAGGGTAAATAGGTCTGTCTTTTAATTACACCTGTGAATTTGTGCAGGCATTTCTAGTGCAATGCAACTGGAGAAATTCAGATTAGTCTATTACAGGTCATCAGTAGGATTATATGTGCTCAATTCCCTTCTGCAAATGGTGTCCCTTATAGCGTTGTCTCTTTATTTAATAGAAAGATTTTGGTTATATGATTACTTTGTTTTCCTTGGGATGTTGAAAACTGGACTTGGATGACTTCGCAGCACCACCCATTGAAATGTCACATGCTCCCTTAGTTTGACTTGCCTGCAGCAAGGCATGGGTTAGAAGGACATTAAAGACCTCTAACATACAACTACTGAACCAGTAACTTTCGTTGACAGTTTGGGAATAACTTCCTGCTTTTCAGCTTCTACTGTCCATAGAGTTGTCATCTTTCTGTGTCCTCCAAACCAGTAGTGGTAGGACCATCTTTTGTTAGGATGGAGCTTGTTCCTTCAGCAGCCAGAAACACATACCAGCTGCTTCAGAATGAAGGGTGACAGTGATGAGATGGTATTCCTGCAATGATTTTCTTGTTAATCATCAAGACTGCCTAAGATCCTCTGGTTCTGTTAGGAAATAATTATTTTGTAAGGTTGGGTTAGCTGCCATTGAATTTCCTTGGTGGCAAACTATTTCCTAGGAGTTAATTCCATAACAAACAGGCTGAGCCACTTGAGGCTCAAACCACAAATGGGAAATGCAGGTCAGTGTGCTCAAAGCATTTTCCAGGAGTGGAGTAACCAGAAGTCCGTGTCATCTTGTGAATCAGTTGATCAAAACAGGAAGTGCCAGTGGTTCCACTCTGGAGCTGCTCTGTTCTGCTGTGTCCTCCTAACAGGACCTTCCTTACTCCTGTTGCCCCTGGCTTATCCCGTGTTGTTCCAGTAGCCTCACCATCTTGATCTCAGACCACAGAAAACAAGAGCCTTTCTATTGCTAGGCCAAGACTCTCAGGCTCAGCAAGGTCAGATTAAGCTGCTGAGAATCCCTTCATTTTTATGTTGGCTGTGTTTGGCTCAGGAGCTCCTGCTGAAAGTGTCATGGGCAACAGATTTCAAAGAAATCTAGACAAGTTCCTGTGTAGGAAAAGGAAGCTAAATTTTGTATTTTATTTCTGTATCTGAGAATGGGAATTTTATGGGGTAGGATAGAGAACAATTTAAGATCTTACAGTGAGAAAAGCATACAAGGAGTGCATTTGCAGTACAGTCTGAAGATGTGTGTATTGATAGGAATGTATTTTGCAACCAGATTATTTTAACATGGATATGTAATTCGAAACATACCAGATCTCCTTTTTTGCTTATTTTTCTATTTAGTGTTTAGATTAGGAATGGTAAAATGTGGGTTTCAACCAAACATTAATACAGGGATTAGTTTTGTTTTCAAGAATTGTTTTCTATCCTTTTTTCCCCCTTGAGCCAAAATGAAGCAGATAAATTTTTCTTTCTGATGGTACTATTCTGAAGCAGTCCTAAATAGTCAGTTATGGAGTAGGTTCCTCTAAACTAGGTTGAAAAGTCAAGAATGTCCTTCTCCAGAGGTTCCAAGGTTGTGAAGGTACAGTAAATTTCATGAAATGTTAGGTGAAGTGTTTCTAAAGTGTTGCAGTTGATACAGAATTTAATTAAAATAAATCTAGGAGTCCACTTCAAGTGTATTTTAAAATACAAATATTAAGTTAATAAGCAGCTACTTTTTAGCTTACCAAAATCTAAGACTAATTTAGATAAGGGTCTTTATTATAATATCCTTAATGTTTATAACAACACTGTGATAGAAACTTGCTAATTTTCTTATTTCTAAGCAATATATGTGTACTATCCTTTGAAAAAATTAACTGTGTGCCATAGCCAAGTCTATGTAAAGAAGGGATATCTTTATCCTGTCCTTAAAATATGTATGTTTTGAGTTTACAGCACAGTACAGGAATTTCAGGATCTTGAGGAAAAATCTGAATATGGTAGAGTAATGCTAGAGGGGTCAGTAGTCACATCTTAGGAGAATTTCCAGTGAAGATGTGCAGAGGGGTTCCCAAATGGCTACAGTTCACTGTGCTTCAAACACATTTTGTTGTTCTAAGATCTGAAATTCCTGTTCTCGTTCAAACATGCTCATTCAAGTTGCTGGTGTTTGAAAAACAATTATTTGTTTCAGTTGGCAGGTAAAGCATATGAAAGTTTTTTACAGAAACAGTTCAGTCTGAGGCTTTCAGTGGAATGAAAGTGAAGTGATAAGGGGTCTGCCTGTGCAGAGGAGAGTCCCTGAAGTCTTTCAGATGGCAGTGTATGAGAAGAGGGATATTTATACAGGTGTCTTGAAGTTCTGTGCACTTTGAGTTGTTTTGGAATTTGCAGATGTACACTTGCAATCTACTTGGTTTCCCCTCCCCTCAGTAAATTTCATGTTCGGTGATATCACCAATCTCTGAATTAATAAGAATTTTTAAATGGGGAATGTGAAAAAAAGGTTGCTTTATTGGTCTTTAATGTTTGCACAGGCACCCACCAAAGCCACTCTATCAGTCCCTTCTCCATGGGTTGAGATAAGGACTAGGAGAGATCACTCACTGATTACCATCATGGGCAAAACAGACTCAGTTTGGGGATATTAACTGAATGTCTTACTAACAAAATCATAGCAGGATAGTAAGAAGCAAAATCTTAAACACACCTTCTTTCCCACTCCTCCCTCCTTCCTGGGCCCTACCTCCCCTCCCCAGCAGTGCAGGGAGGTGGGGAACGGGGCTCATGGTCAGTTCATAACATGTTTCTGCTGCTGCTGCTCAGGGAGGAGAGTTCTTTCCCTGCTCCACAGACTGCTGTTGTGGGTCACTCTTCCCTGGGGTGCAGTCCTTCAGGCACAGCCCGCTCCCACGGGAGTCGCCCACAGGGTCGCAAGTCCAGCCAGGAAACCTGCAGTGTGCAGGTCCCTGCCAGGACCTTCCCCAGCACAGCTCTCCCGCGGGTTCACAGACTCCTCTCAGGCATCCACCTGCTCTGGCGTGGGCTCCTCCAGGGGCTGCAGGTGGTCTCTGCATCCCTGTGGTCCTTCGTGGGCTGCAGGGGCACAGCTGCCTCACCATGGCCACACCAGGGGCTGCAGGGGAATCTGCTCTGGCACCTGGAGCACCTCCTGCCCCTCCTCCTGCACTGACCTTGGTGTCTGCAGGGTTGTTTCTCTGACATATTCTCACTCCTCTCTCCCCGGCCACAGGAACATCTGTGCAATAACTTTTTTTCATTCTTGAATATGTTATCTCAGAGGCATTATTATCGTTCCTGATGGGCTCGGCCTTGGCCAGCAGTGGGTCCATCCTGGAGCCAGCTGGCGTTGGCTGGACATGGGGGAAGCTTCTGGCAGCTTCTCACAGAAGCCACCCCTTTGGCCCCCTGCTACCAAAGCCTGGTCATACAGACCCAGGAGATTACTCAGGTCTTTCATCTGCTGATTTGGTTTCAGTACGGTTCTTAACTCGAATGTGTGAAAAATCTCTAAGAAAAAAGGGAAATGGAAAAATACTTAGGACATGGTAGAGCATTACAAGATACTATATAGTGCTTGATAGAGAAGGTTCAGTAGTGATGACTTTTTTGTCCCCTTTCTCACTGTCAAAAATAATTTTGTATTCTCTTCAACTAGCAATAAAAATTGCTTCCCATTATGGAATTTGTGGTTTTCCTGTAAACTCAATTTTTCCTTCACAGATTTAATTTGAATCAGCCTTAATTCCATCCTATTAGAGGTGATTCATGTAAGCTAAAAAACCCTGAAAGAAAGAAGGTTTTGATAGTGAAGATGTGGAAGGAATAAATCACCCATAGATGGAATAACAGCCTTGACAGAAGTAACATAAGAAAAGGCAGAATGAGAGAGTTTTAAGGATGTGATCTTGAATGACTGGGGAGTAATTGAATTGCCAAAGTTAATGAAGAGATGACTTAGCAGGAAGATGGTTTTACTTTTAGGATTTTTAGCTTAAGGAACTGTTGAGATATCAGAGGAGATACCTCCAAGTTTAAGGATGATGGGAGAGTGGGGAAATGTTTGCAATAAAAAATAGTGTCCACGTCATTCCTGTAATACTGAATATGGGCAGTTTAAGTTGTACACCATGATGGTCAAAGAGAAAAGTAGGAAACCAAGTGAAATTCATGTAAGGAACATATCATATAATCTCTGTACCTTTTTAGTTTCTTTAGGTCTTAGTCCAGTTGCTCTCTTAGAATATAGAGAGAAAAGCAAAGATTTGAATGAAAAAAAGTTACAGATTTTATTAGTCAAATGTGAACTTCATTTAATCTAAAACCAAACCAAATCAAGCTTCTACCCTACATGTTCGTGTTCTGCTGTCCTGAGTTCAACAGTGCAACAGTTGTTGAAAAATGTTTCATAGTGTGTTTAAAATAACCTTTTTGCACTGAGAGAAGAACTGGTGTGGTTGCTTGAATAGGAATGGGAGATTTTTAATCTCATTAATCTCATGACCAGGAAGTTTATGTTTGTTTTTGAATTTTGTGTGAAAAAAAAAATAACAGTATTGCTTTAGCACTTCAGTGCAGGGAAATAGAGGATTGTAACTGTTGAAGTAAACATTACCTTTGAACTCTGTTTTTGTCTACCTATTGAAAGATTACTGTGTTGGGATTTGGAAATGTCTTTGAAGCTATATTTGATGAAAATACATTGTTCAAACTTAAGAGGAGTATTTGTGTGCATGTGTATGCCATGTTGTTTCTGTAGTTACTTAACCAGGCAGATCTACAGTGCACTTAGAGTTTAACTTAAGTTTGCAATAAAATCTGTTTTCATCTCAGCAAGACTTGCAGAACACTAACAGGGTAAGATAACGCTCAGTCACATACAATTTAGAGGCCTGGAAAATTTTCCCAGAGCAATAATACTTTCTTATATATGTCACATTGAAATTAAATGTTGCAGATGAAAATACATGCTGAATGCAGCATATAATTAATTTTACATTATTTGTCCTGTGTAAGCACTTTCTTAATATAGCAATCTAGTTTAGTATATCCACTGTCTGTGAGATAGCTCTGTAGGTATGTCAGGCTCTACTCATAAGCATTTATCACTGATACTGAGAGTATCTGAACACTTTGCAGGTTCTGTGTAAGATAATGAATGATTCTAGTTTAGGCTATTCCTGCCACTGATAATACTTTCTCACTTCTTTTGCCCTTTTGAAGGTGGTATCCTCCTCATGTTTTGTGCCTGGAGCTTGTAATCTCATAAAAATACCCCAACATAAGTTTCTAAGGGTAAAGTGAAGGCTTACAGATGACAAAAGTTAGTCAACTATTCATTAAAATTCGAGACAGTAAGAGAGGTTGAAATTTTAAGTTTTAAGGGTAATATAACTAACACAAAGAACAAACTTAATAGATAAATGTAATTTGCACGTTATATTTATCTAAAATTTTGTTTCTGTAGTAAGAACACTTAAATAACATCCCCCTGCCACAGCAGTCCTTTAGAGGAGCATAAAGGAGCAGCACGTACTATTTCATTTATTTGTCCCATCCAGCTATTAAAATGCCTCTTAGGAAGACTGATGGAGACCACTCCTTTGAGGGTATCTGTGTGTTATTTACAGTGGGATTTGTGGGAACAGCTAGACAGAGTTTCTCCTCTCAGCAGAGTACAGCACCTCTGTGGGCATGGCCAGCAGGTGAGGAAAATGAGGATTAAGGCTTACCTTGCCAAGCAGCGTTTTGTATTAGCAAATCTTCATGACGTTGAACTTGCCAGTCTTGTCTCTGCTGTTTGTATGTATCGAGCAAATGCTGTCTAAGGAAGCTCATCTCTCACCTGTTGCAGTGGAGAGTGCTGAATTTGATGATGTAAAAATTATGTTGCTTGCTTATGAAGAAATATTTGCAAGTGTGTTTTTATCTTGTTCATGAAACGACGTATAAATTCACTTGGACAGCTATTACCTTCTGTGTAGCAGAACGAAAAAATATGTCCATGTTGACAGCTGGAAGCGTTGTGAGGGCAAGCAGTTCGCTTCTTGTGAAATGCTCTTCTGTCAGCCTTTTTAAATACTGGATCACATCCCATGTGCTCTAAAAGGGACACCATAGTCCTTTTGTCACACACCAGAAGGAAAGGGTTTGCAGATGTGTAAGTCGGCAGATTCCCCAGTGTAAGGCATCACTACTCGCAGTTTGGAGGGGTTTATTTGTATTTTTGGCTGAGGGTTGTCTTCATAAGTAATGTTTCCTGTCTGTTCTCAGTAATTTGAAACTCCATCTTCCAGGTGTAAATTAAAAGGAAGAGGGGTTTAAAAGCTCCTTTCTGTTACTCGTTCCTAAATTTATTTATTTTAAGCTCTGTATGGAAAGCATATCCATTAATAACTTTCATGTCTGCAATGTGAGTGTGAGGAGTGAGGGCTCCGCGCATTATCAGGTTGACTCTTTTGACCTTGGTAATTACTAATCTATGCAATCGGCCCTTTCTGAGCCTTGTCAGCCTCGCTTGTTTAGCGTTTTATTTATTTTATTGGTTTCTACAAGTCCTGAATAGGAAAAGGGGATTTAAAGACAAAATCCCCCCAAAAAAGAAACCCAACCCTATGTTTATTCTTAAGGGGTGGAGGTCTTCTAGAGGGGAGCTGGCTTGCAGAGGGGGAAGACAGTATTCTTATGCTAATCCAGGCTCTGGATAAGGAGCAGAGCAGCCGTGCAAACAATGGAAGTGGAGCCAGAAAGTCTGCGCTGCAGTCTAGCACGCCTTGAAAAGCATGTCAGGCCGGGCGCCTTGGGCTGCCGGGAGGGGCCGCGGGGGGAGCGCCTCCCGCTCGCTTTATGGAGCTGGCGGCTGGCCAGCACACTTGGAAAAATCGTACTACCTAGAAAACAAGAGTTAAGGCTGGAAGAGGCGAGGGGAAGAGGGAGAGAAGTAGTTTGCAGTCTTGTTTTTTTTCCATGTGAAAAAAAGCAACCCCCAAACGCCGTATTGAGTTGTCTCGGCTTTGTTGCTGCTGTTTTCTCCTTTGTACCAAAAACTGAACTTCCAAGTGATGTGTCTTTTAAATAGCAACCCCGTTCTCTAAATGTTGTGCGTGAGAGAGGTAGGCTGTGGCGACGTGCCCCTGCTGGGGAATGAGCTTGCACCACCCTCCTGTGGGCGAAGTGCTCGCCCTGGGGAGCGCGCCGGGAGCCGGAGCCGCGCTGGCCTGGGCAGGGCGGGGAGGTGCCGCGGTTCCTGCCCCTCGCTCCTCCTGCGAGAAACCGCTGTCACCGACACGGGGAAAAGCAGCGCTTTGTCCAGTGCGCTTTGTTATTAACTAAAGTCAGTGACCAAAAGTACAGGCTGTTTTCCGTAGGCATCATGAAATGAAAAATGTGCTCTTGAAGCACCAAGCAAAAACCCAGTTTCTACAGAACTCTTCTTCGTGAGTTCCATAATTTGCATAATCACCTTCACTTTGGAGACATGAAGAAGTTGTGAATTTCTTCTTCTAGATTGGTTATAGGTGTAGCAGAAGGCAGCCAAGATCATGGGAGCGAAGTAAAATAAGTACTTATCCTGTCAGTTTTTTGATTAGAGGATTTTTTTAATACATAGATTAATAAGCAACTGTCCTTAAATTATGAAAAAATTAGTGTAAGGTTGTGAAAACATTCATTAGTCCTTACAGTGCTGAAAGGGATGTTGCACACTAGAAACTCTTTCTATGAAAGCATTTGTAATTTTGAAGGCACTGGCGCACTGATTTTAGGGTCTTTTTTCCACTTCTAAAAAAATGAGCAAATGTATATTCAGGATTGAGGCCCAGGATTGAGCTGTTTCCTTTCCTCAGCCCATGTATATTATTTGTATCAAATTATTGAAACTCAGAGCCAAAATGCGTGATGAGTCTCGTAAGCAGTATAGCATGACCATAATATTTTTAATAGTGATATGTAAAATTTATAACAATTTTGTTGATTATTTTTCCCTTGCTGCTTATGTTTGGTGAACAAAAGTAAGTATCTTTCTTGTGAATGAGATCTAAAAGGTTTAAGTTATGATTCCCCTTTTGGGTTTATTAAATGTAGAGATGGAATGTATTACATGTGGAGGCTTTTCTCCTTGTTCATGTTGAGTGGTACGACTGTAAGGAACTAGCAGAAATGATAAATAGATTATAAAAACATAGAGGAAGGATAGCTTCTGGGTAGAATAACAGAAGTTGATGTCATTTACAGTTGAAAGAGCATGGGTGTCCATTTGCCAGTTGTCTTAAGGGCAGAAGCTCTAAGCCAGCAAGTCACCAAAGTGAAGGAGTTGAGAAAAAAGGGAAGTGGGTCAAGGTGAATAAAAATTGTGTAGTGAAATTTTCTGTGAATATGTTCAAGTAAGAGAACGTGTCATGTTTTTAACACATTAGGATATGTCTGAATACCTGATTGCACTGGGAAAACAATTTCGCTGAATATCATTACTTGTAATTTAATTGAAGAAACTTTGTAGCAGTCAGTTAATTGGAAGGCCAGAGTAACCGTAAGATGGGCATTCAGAAGTCCAATGAGTGGCGTCCCCAATTACCTAATTGTGCTGGGCATGGTCAAAAGCAGCTAGGCTGTAATTTCTTCACAGTTAACAACTTTGTTTATGAAACAGACAGATATATCATAATTTAGTACTTTGGCTTCTAAATTCTGCCGATGTACACCTGTTTGATATTTGCTAGCAGTGGGAAATCTTGCTTTCAGAAGATATCTGTTTGACTATCCAAGGTGGATTTTGGTGGCTTTTCCCACTGGTCACAAATAAAAAGGTCTTTTTTCTAAGACTGTGAGCTACCCTGCTGCAAGAAACCAGTTACTAGGGTCTTGGTTTTTTTTGAATGAACAAATGTGCTGCAGTGCGTGTGTTCTATTCTAGATGTACTACAGAGAGAACTAAGATTTAATTTTTCATTTCAGTCTTTTGAGAAATATGTAATACACACAAATGTGCTTCATTTAGCATTTCGTATTTCGCTTCAGTTGATAGAGAAGAAATATTTGAATAACTTACACGCTTTATTGGCTTTTAAATTTGTGCAATCAGAAACCGTTTTAAATAATTCTTACACAATCCACAGTTCAAGGGAATTATTTCTGTGAGTTTGAACAGATTAGTGCCTAAACAAATAGGGCCTTACGTGAAGTTGTTTTTGTTGATGGCCATGCAGCCAGCTGGCTTGCAATAGCCCGCACTTTTCTCCATCAGCTGTAGGATTTCTTGACAGATTTTGGGGGTGGATTTACCTTGCTTTTTAAATTTAACATACTTGACAGCATTCAAGCATAGGTAGTTCGAGTGTTTCACTGTGACACTTCACTACCGTTTGTGTAAGTATGCCTTGCAATAGAATAATAGAAACACGTTTAAAAAGTAGGCTTGTACAAGTATTTGACAGAATTACACAGTACACAATCTGAAGCTTTCTTCTTGTTAGGGGCTTGGTTAAATTTCACTGTTTGTTTGACTTTGGATGTACTAAAGCTAATTATAGTTCTTTTTGTATTAAGAATGATAAAATGTAGTCCCAGATCAGTCTGTTCCCTTCCTGACACCTGTAGCTACATGAGAAGGTGGCCTTTGTAAACTAAAGACTAATTAAGTTTTTGGACTCTGTTTAGTCTGAAAATCTGTCCTACAATCTTCTAACCAGTGGTTAGGAATTGTCTTCTCATTTCTGATCTAAATGAATTTTAATGGCTAATCCATACCTAGTTGTTGAACCAGTAATTTTCTTAAGGTTGAATAGCTGTGTGTCTTTCCTTGTGTTTATTCCTGTTATATTGTCAAAATGCAGTTATTTACCCATCATTTTTAACTGTCTTAATTGTATTATTTTCTTTTATTTTTATCTCTGAATGTCTTTCTTTCCTTGAGATACACCTAGAAGGATACTATGTTGAATTTATCAATCATATTGTCTCTGTTCATGACTTACTGTTTATCCTGGGAAATTTCCCTGGGAAGTACTGGAATTGTGTTTGTGCCTTTCTCCCAGCAACATTACATGGATGTGTCTGATGTTCTGTAATCAGTTGGTGTCCTTGAGTTCTTGGACATAGCTGTCTCTTATGTGTGGGTTTCTAGTCTGTGTGAAGCAGAAATTCCTCAGAGTTACCCATATGCATGACTTTCCCAATTTCATGCTGTTGTACTTCATTCCATTTCTGTTACTTCAGTTCTTCACGTGATCCAAATCTCCCTGTATAAAAACAACACTCAGCTGAACTGACAATTTATGTTTGTCAGCAAATTTTTTAAAGTTTTGCTTTCTGTGCCTACTTCGTTAATGAAAAGGGTGAGTATTCTTCAGTCAAGCTGAATCAAGAATCAAGGTCCTCAAATGCCATTTGAACTAGACTACTAATCTCTGTTCTTGAAACTACTTGTCTGCCCTGTAGTGAATTCTTTACTGTTCTTGTAATCCCTTTTTTCTTCATCCAAATGAGTAATTTTCTTTGTGGCACCATATCAGGATTTTTATAATCTTATAAGAAAGTTGTTGTTGCACACTGACTTAGATTGACAGTCCAGTTTATCTCTGGCATTCTGTTCCATCTCAAAGTCCTGTTCAAAACTGTACCTGTGATTGAGATAATATGCTTACAGTTGCCTAAGTTGCTTCTTGCCCCAGTTACACATCAGAGAACCATTTAATGTGTTTAGTTTTGCTTAAATACATTAACTTGGTGTTACATGTACTGCTGCAAATGGTTTGAAGTATGTCTGTTAAAATGGATTCCAATTCTTGTGAAGTCTAAGATTGACATTTTTTCATGTGTTCCCCCTTTATAATACTGTCTTTGTTGTTACATTCAGCACTATCATTCTTTACTGAAATTTGGAACAGTGCAACTCACTTGGTTTGGGGATCATGCTGTTAAAAATATTACATAGCCACATCTAAAGAACAGTTACCACTTAACTCCGTGCTTTCAGAGTGGGTTTGGGCTGTAAGACAGATCTTGCACACTTCATTTATTTGGAGTCATACAGAACATAGGGCTGGGCTACTGTGATAATGCCGTGGATTCACTGCCAAGTTCCAGTTCAGAAAAAACCCCACAGTTTTAATAATAAAAGCATTTTCTTCAATAAACTGTTATTGGGAAGGATAATAAAATACAGTGCAGAAAAACCAGGTGTTAAAATTGATTAATAAATTACTTCTTATATAGTTTAAGTTGTTATACTATATATAGTATACTATAGTATAATATACTATATTTAGTTATAGTTCTTATATAGTTTATACTTCTTATATAGGATTATAGTTGAACACTTCTTCGTGGCTACAGTAGAAAAGAGATTGAGACCTTAAAATCAGCTGACTGGCTTATGGGTTTGAATCTCTTCATCATTCTGTTGGCAGAGTAGCATTCTAGGTGTTAATTGGTGCTTTAATATATTTAAGTAGTTATTAAGTTGTGTCATTCTACACTGTTATATCAGGCAGGTTTTGGAGAAATTCCAGCTGTTGCTCTCTCAATTTTGTGCCTTAGCCAGGCCTGCTAGTCTTCCTATTTAACAGGAGTCTGGAAAGGTATTTTTTGTTTAAAAATGGGGAATTAAAATTTGTTCTCTTTGATTTTTATTACATGGTTTTTTATATGATTTTTTAATATATATATTTCTGTGAAAATTGAAATATTACTGGAGGGAAGATTGAGATACAAAATACTGGTGGAGAGCATTATTTTTTGAATAAGCGTGGACAACATTTCTGGAAACTACCTTAGATTGTGTCACTGAACAAAAAGCACCATGAAATTGGAGTGAGTTGGCATTAAAATGGTCTATTTTTCCCATTTTTTCTTGATTTTTTTTTGGTAACATGCTCTGTGGTACAGTGGCAAATACATGTTCCTGTGCCAGCGTGCCCTCAGACCTTGGTGAACTGGGGGGTGAGATCACCCATTTTCTGAAAGTTTGAAACACTCCTACTCTTGCAATGTGCAAGAGTGCAAATATATATTCCTTCTTGAAACTTGATGAGCAAGAAATGATTTTTAAAATACTTTAAACGGACTATTACTGAGATTTGTTTTTGCTTGATAGAATCCTATAAATAAAGCCTTTATTGTTATTGCTACATAGAGCTGTTTGCAGTTTTCAACTTCCACATGTTTTATTGAGGATTGGAAGTTCATTGCCATTGAAGCACAGAACAAAGCATTAATACTTATGGACTTACATTGCTGGCCTGATGGGTTATAGCTAGAAGGACATTCCTTATCAGTTGTCAGAATTGGTGCTGTGTCTTGTGCACAGGGAACACGGAAGAGTGAATATTTTTGCTGTCACATCTCTTTTCTCTCTGCCTGGCCAGGAAGTTTACGTTGGAGTTCGTGGTGCTCCAGACGTTTGTGCAGCGCGCGATTCCGAGTCCATCCCACTGCAACCTGGCAATAATCCTGGCAAAGGCCGCGGCTGCCGTGGTGCTCGGGGCGCCCGGCTCCCTCTTTGTGGCTGCATTAGGAGAAGTCAGAGATGTGTGAAAAGTAGGCCAGGGGTCGGGGCGGCACGCCGCCCCCACCGAAATTGGAAGTGACGGACACCTCCCGGCTCAGCCGCTAATTTGCCTCCATGTTAAATGCCTCCGAAGACTCATTAAAATGAAAAGTCCTTGGGTCTCGCCGACAGACAGATTGAGTTATTGATGCTGGAAGCGGCCACCAACAGTAATTGCTGCCCATCCGCGAGCGAACGCCCGTTCCAGCATTCATGAACAGCGCCAGGCTGACAGGGGTCAGGGGGGTCAACCCCACCGAAACGAGGCCGAGGAGAGGCAAAATCAGTGCTCTGTTCATCTTTGTGCAGCTCTGCTTTTGTTGCAAGTAACTATTTAGGTGTTCAAGCTGCTTTTTAGTCCTTTGAGGCCCAATTACGCTCCCCTTGTGCATCACCATTGAAAAGTTCTGTAAGCGGAACGTGACCACAACTATTGCAGTCTGAAAAAGTGACTTCTTACTCAATTTGGCTGTCTTAGCTGTATGTTCACCCACACTGCACGAGAGTAGAATTATGTTTTATTTGTGGAGCAAATGGCCTGTGCATATGGTAGTGTGATTTTTCAGGAGGAACTAATTCACACACAGCTTGGGAATCCAGAATGTCACGATTTTGAATTGCAGTTAGTGTTGTCTTTTTTTTGCTGTTGTTTTAAAGATGCAGTATTCCTCTAGGAGACAAAAGTAACGAGATAAAACAAGATAAACTAAACTGACTGTTAAATTTAATACAGATTTGGTTTTCATCCAGCAGAGAGGCTGGGGTTTTTTTGCTATAGAGCTTCTTTACCAGCACTTTTCAACAGGTCGCCTAACATGGTGTTGCTGTTTCCCCCCGCAGTATTATGGGAAGTCACCACTTGAGTTTAATTTTTATGAAAAAGTGTGTCTTTCAGAAGAACCTTGCAATTCAGTTAGATAGTAAACATAGCTATGTGTTCAGTTACTAATGGTAATAAACACATGGACGTTTTTTGTTGGGTTTGTTGGTTATGCTCAGTATGATGACCATCTTGAGGGTTTTTTCTTGTTTCACAAACACATGAAGTTTTTTAACACCTTGTTTTATTGTATCTTTCAGGAAACAAAGGTGGAAAAGCTACAGGAGCATCTTTGCAGTCAAGCACCAAATCGTGTATTAGGCTTCACCAAACAGACTGAGCTTAACATTTGTGAAGCAGAAGGGCTGGGCGCCCTGCACAGGAAGGATTAGAAGTGAACAATGACTCGATTGAGAGTTCATGAGCAATTGCTTGGAGCCTATCTGCTTATCATTCTCCATGTTCAAGGTAAATATGTACTAGTTGAAATAAGTTTATCTTTTTGATTTGTAACAAGAGATGTGTGTTTTCCAGTGGTTGAAGTAGGATTTTTTTTCTTTTGGAGTTTCTCTTGGAGGCAGGTGACTTTACTGGCCTGAATGTACCATATGAATGCTACCCTAAAAATAAGGACATTCTAGTGGTCATTCACTGTAGTATAGATTAGGTCTGTTTTAGCAAATACTTAAATAGAAACAATACTGAAAATGCCTAGTACACCATGGAGCAAGTTGGGTGAACAGCGGAAGTGAAGGTTTGACGTTCTGAATTTCAGTTCCCTATGTGTGTACGTACTTGATCACTTTAAAGTTGACCCACTGAAGAACTTGCAGTGTACAGTTCCCCACACCTGATTCTCCCAGAAGCCTAGAGGTAGTATGGCATAACTAATCTAAATTAACTTGTTGTGCCATCTTGATGGACCAAGGTGAGGCTGTGGACTTCACAAATATGCTCATTTTCAGTTAGTGAAGATACTCATTTGTATGTCTGTTGTCTTTCCAGACACCAATTATCAAAAATTTCTGGAAATCCAGTTCTCATTACAACTTTAACTCCTCTGTCAAATTGGGTTGAATTGAAAAAAAAAAAAAAAGCAGCAGTGCCCTACATGTCCAGCAGGCATGTACCTGCCTAGCTGGCCTCTGTGTAAGAGTATTTGTTCTCCCAGCTGTGCACTCCTCGTGTGCTTAAGTACACAGAGCTTTCCAGATACTTTCAGGAAAATAAAACTAATTTGGTACTGCCATCTAAATACTTGAATATAAAAGGTTTTATATTCTCATTCCATACTTAGATCAGTTACTGCTTAGTGCTTGATTTTGAGCTATTATGTGAGATACTTACTTTCAAGAATAAGAATCCAATGAACCCGTGAAAATGGGGAGAGGAGGAAGCCTCGTAAGTACCCAAATGCTGATCTTTTTGTTCTGTTTCTGGTGTGAATCTGCAGTATTAGATTAAAGGATGTAGCAGAGCTGTCTCTTTCAATACTGTGCTTGATACATCTCTTTGGACAGAAATAGCCTAGTTTTGGGTATAGTTGAAGTCTGTAGTAGATTTACAAATATTTGCAGATTGCTGTAAGGTACTTAGATTGGTAATGGGAATAAACTAAAGTAAAGGGAATTTCATTGAGAAATTAGGAAAGAAATTTGCCCTGAATGTGGTTAAGTATTAGAACAGGCTGCCTGGGGAGGTTGTGCATTATCCATCCTTAGAGACAGTCAGAACTTCACTGCAGTGACAGAACAACCTGGTCTAATGTAGAAGTTGGCCCTTGCTTTGACCAGGTGGTGGTTCCAGGTGACTCCCAGAGGTCTCTTCCGCTCTAAAATACTCTGACATAGTGTTCTGCAGTGGAGCTTGTTCTACTTGTGTTCAAGCAGTTTTGCTGCTTCTTGCAGAAGAGTCCAGCTTCTTCCCTTGTTCCCTTGAAGAGGCTGGGAGTGATGGGCTTTGTTCTTTTTGCTGGTCACATGGTTACCTCTTTGCATTAATCAATATTTATCATTTTACCCATAGGCAGTAGCAGCTGAAGGATTTTTTTTTTTCTCTCTAGATACAAATAGAAATAACAATACAAATATACAGGTCTTCTAGCAGCTCAAAATTAAATTACATTAACTCCTTCCATGATCACATTGATTAATAACAGTTCAGTAAATAACTTCCAGTAAGTAATATAGATAAATTAAGTTTAAAGACTGAAAATTATTTTTCAGCTTCAAAGGAAGAAATTGCCTAATCTTAGAAGTTCTCCTGACTTTAAAATCAATACTGAGGGAGTTCTGAAAGCCATGGAAAAGTTGAGCTTATTGAAATGTTGTTAGTTCTTTGCAAGTTGCCTAAGGGCTTTTCTTCAAACGTACGAAATATACTTGGTTTCCGGGGTGGTGAGGAAAAAAACAGTCAAGCCTCTCTGCTTTTCCCTAGATCCATGGGGGAGGAAAGAATTAAGATCATATTCATAAAGCATTTGAAATTTTTGTAGGAAAGAGACAATCTAAAGAGAGAAGTTTAAACAGTTGAAAAAGTGGTTTCAACAAGGAAAATATATGCGGGATGTTAGAAAAATGCATCATAAAGCAATCAACAGAGGTAAAAAGATTCATTATGAAGAATTTGAATTTGTGTGATTTATGAAAGAGGAAGAAAAAGGAAAGAAAGTAGAAACCAGCATGTGTACTTTCAGTGTCTGGCATCCAGCTTAATGGTTTGCTCTCTTGGGTTTTTTTTGGAGGCTTCTTCAGAATGTTAGGAATTTCAGAGTTTACCAAGACCTGAGAGAGTGATAAAAGCAAGTGTGTCTGTATACCTGCGTGTATATATACATACCAGATTCCTTAACACGTAACTCAAAAAAGCAAGTGGCTGCATGTGTTGATGAATGTGAAAATATTCTTACAAAAACAACAGAAACCAGAGGCAATTCCGTGGCATTACTGGTGAAGAGCTGCAGTTTCTCAGGTTGGGGGGACCCAGTGGTTACCCTTTGGTGGTTACATCTTCTTCATAGCTTTGGGACTTCTTCACTTACACTGAGAAATAGTCTAAAATAAGCCTGGGGTGCAGATGGCCAGATTTAATAGCAACCTCTTCCATTAAAATGTTTTTGTATTTCCTTTCTTGCTGTGGTTGCAATAGCTTTAAACCTATGACTTGCTCTGCATCTTCATCCACCTCCTTTTTCTGATCTAAGGCAAGAGGTTTTTGGCTTCAGCTGCCAGTGTGACTTCAGCTGCACTAAACAGGCTTTGTCTTCCCACTAGGGCAGGTTTTTCGTTCGGAGAACCGGTTTTACTTCTGGGTAGAGTTCTTTCTTTGTTGTTACAGTGCACTGATGAGCACATCTGATCAATATATGTAACAGTAGTAAAGTGCTTAACATCTACTTGACCACGTGCTCATAAATTCAGTACTTCAGTGCTGGCAGTTTACTTCCCATGTGGTTCGTCACACCTTTATGTATTCTTCAGAGACACCACAGAAGACCAGTATTTTAATCCTTGTAAATTAGTTGACTAAAAATGTATTAATAGCACTTGATATGTATGAAGCTTTATTAAAAGTCAAATTTAAAAATAGTGTTGATATTAAATATTAAAACAGACTTAAAGTTGCCACAGTTGGTTAGTGAACTAAAAAAAAAAACCTGTTGATTTTATTTCATGCCTCTAATTACTTATATTAAAATATTTTACATAGATAAGGTATATATGAAGATATATTTTAAAACCCTTATGCATTTTTTCACTTTCAGGTGACATAGTTACTGAATTTGAGTGTATAAACTAATCTGAAACAAGATGCTAAAAGCTATAGAAGCTACTTCCAGTTGTCAGTAGCTGATTCATTACTGGAAAACACTAGTTCTTTTCCCCTATTAATGACTGCATCTGTCTTTAAAACATGGGCAGCAACTGTGTTCTTATGAATTTTTCTGATTAAAGTTCTTCCAAGGGATTATTAAAAGTTGATCTATTTCTTTATTAGAATTTCACATTTAGTTTTATGTAACTTTATTCTTTAAAAGTCCATTTAATTTAAATTAGAATGCAGTGTACTTCTAAACAGTAAAATACACAAAGTTTTCATGTCTCTGGCTTTTATATTGAGTGCATAAGAGTGGAGTAGTCTGCAGAAGTGACTTTTGGGAACAGGAAGTGGGAGCAGAGGCTGAGGATTGCGGGTTGGGAGGTAAAGGAGGCAGGGGCTGCCTGTCTGTGCTGAACACTGGTGTAGCTCCTGGGAGAGCTGGAAGGGCAGGAGAGAGGTTTTAAACCGGTAGTCTGGGAACATGCTGTGATTTTTAGGAACCAGTTCTGCTAGATGGAGCTACCTTTACAGGCCTGCTCTTTGGAGATCACAGCCTTGATATATAAAAAAGCACTATAGGAGAATTATGGTTAGAATACCAAACACAGTCAAAGCATTTAAGTCACTTTCTTTGCACTCATACAATTTTTCTGATTTTTAAAAAAATTTTGTCTTTTAAGAGCAAGTGCTAGTATTGTATTCAAGCTGTGTCAGTTGTACTGAAGTTTAATTCACATAACAGAACGTGTTAAATCATTATGGAAGTTTGACAGGCAGAAAGGTGAAATGTGCTTAGTGGAGTGGGGGATTTTGCAGTATCTGCATGCTAAATCACGAAAAAGTAATTTCAAACTACCATATAAAAATGTCCAGGTATGTCTTTTTCAGAAGGAAGGCATATCTAACAGAAAGAGCACTGGTACAACTTCCATCTTCGATGAAAAGAGCCTGGTTTGGGTGAGCCTGAGTGTCAGCACCAGCAGGGAGGCAGGTGAAGGGGCTCTTCTGACAAAGATTCTTCTTACTTAAATATTGAATTTCCTGGAGTTTATGACCATGGATCAGAGTAGCTACAAAGAAGTGCCTCTAGCACTGTATTTCTGCTAGGACAAATCCCTTTTAAGGATAGTGTAGTCTGGAATAGAAATGTTTTTATGGGCAATTTCGGTATTATGAATTCAGAAAGCTATCAAACAACTTTACTGCTGTGGGCCATATTGGACTTTTATTTGTGGAGAAAGAGGATACAATTAATTAAAAATTGTAGGCATAATTTGGCTTTTGTGTTTGTCTTCTTTCACTTACTGCTGTCTCTGCATTTCATCGAGCTGGTTTTTTATGGGTTACACAAATCTTTTCTTAGATCAGAGAACTTAATGAAATTATAGCTGTATCCTGGCATTGAGTTGCAACCAGGTTAACTCGGGTTTTACTGATTAGTAACACTGCAGTGTCACGCACAGTACATTTTTAAGATTTATCCATGTTAATATTCGTATTTGAAGCATGCTTTCAAGTAGACTTAGATTTCTAACCTAGTGGGATTTTTAATATCCTGTGCTTCTTTGAAATACATTTTATAGTCTTAAGTTATTTTCTGGTGATGCCTTTCCTCAGCCACCTAGAAACAGAGACTAGACAAGAGTAAGGGGATAAAAAGTAGGTATTTCTAATTTGAAGGGCCTTCAAGGTACACCCNATTAAAATAAAGTTTAATTTCAAACAGAAAGCCATTTAAGTGTTGTCCTACCTGTAGCAGTTGTTCACACTTCTAGAAATCTACAGAGAATGCGGTGTATGATGGGGCAGATCAGATGACAAAATCAGAACTTGAAATCCCATCAGCTTTTTTCTCATCAGTGTCTTACCCTGCAGTTAAGTTAGGAGAATGTTCCACCATTACTCTGGTATTTCATTGAATGTTGTAGCTTTGTAATGCAGTAAAATACACATTACAGATCAGTTTATATGTTTAGAAGTCTGTGATACTGTCGTTCTCAAGGCTGGATAAACAGGCCAGAAGTGATCTGGGATCTTGAACAGGCCCTCCAGTGTGTGATAGTTCATTTGTTGCTCATGTATATTATTGTGGCTCACCAGCTCTGTGCAGTTTACAAGTGGAGGTTAGGAAGCAGTGGAAGGAAGCTTTGCTGTGCCTGAAGTCTCTGGGTCCTGCATTTCAGTGCACAGCACATGGCACTTACACCTTTGAAGGTTATGTGAGATTTGTGTATGTATGTTTCTTAGCTGTACTGCAGAGTGACAACTGCGTGTGTCATGGAGGAGATTAATTACATCATCGAGTAGTGTAGTGTCACAAGATCCCTAGGACAGCATTCTCCCTTTAACTGTCCTGCTCCCAGTGGGAAGATGCAGCAGTGTAAATGACTGAGAGCTGGAGCTCTGAGGGTGAGGAGATAAAGCTTGGAGGAAGATGTTCTTTAGGCCTATCCTTGGCTCCTTCTTGTTCACTTACTCAGTATCCCTTAATTGGGAAAAACAGCAGTGAAGTATCCTGCTCAGGACCTTCGTCTGCCCTCTTAACATCTAAGATCTTCCCACATTTGAGTCCCATCCCCATACCTACCAACTTCAGGGTGGACACTAATCTGTCTGGAAGTGGTGAGGGTGAATTGCAGTACTGCAGTAAAGGATACAGTTAGGCATAATACCTAGGTGGGGGCAATTAAAAACTGTTTCCTGAAGTAATCCCAAGCATCCTCAAAATTTTCCTATTCTCTTCCCTGGATACTCAAACTCCTGTTTAAGAAGACGTCTCTTTACAGTCTTAGACAGTAAAAATTCAAGAGTGAAGTGGATTTTTTTCCCCCTCTATTTTTTCTGCAGTTCAGGTATTACCTGTAAGATGAAAGCAGGCTACTCTGGAGTTGCACATTTCAAAAATAATGAAATTGTAGTCTCTTCTTGCTTTGAATAAAAATCTTTGCCTATAGAAACTGTGCAAAAGACAAAGATGCTGTTTCTTTGAGAATACAATTACCTATTTTGGATTTTATTTGGTATGTCCTCTTCATAAATCTTGTAATGCAATCCATCATAACTGAACAGGAAACATGTATTTCATGTCACTTTAGTATAAAAGGTTGGTATACCTGTAGTCATGATTCAGTGTTAGTTTAGAGATAATTATACTGCTTTAAAAGATGCCAGACCTGCATTAAAATGTTCTTTCTCTTCTGAGCTAGGAGAAGCCATGCTTTAAGACTTTCTTGGATTTCTCCTCTAATAAATTGAAAAAATACTGCATTCAGTGGTGAGGGTAGGAAAATGGATGAGTGGCTGTAAGATGCTGATCATAAAGTACCATAAAGCCTCCTAACGTGTGGAATGTCCCTGAAGATAAGGGGGGGTTTTATAACATCAATTGGGAAAGATACTGCAGTCATTCAACAAAATTAGACAATATTTGTACATATGCAGTGGCTTTTCCTTTCAATATTAAGTAGAATTACCTGTTCTCTGAGCAGGTAAGGATCTCTTAAATGCGAGTACAGAATGTTGTGTAATGTCTGTAGCACAGTATTAAAATTACCTTTCAGTTTATGCAGGGAAGAAATATGTAGAAAGAGAGGGGGTGGATGGAGGAGCTATTTCACTTGTGCAGAATTCCTCTTGGTTAAATCAGAAATATCTATAACCTACTGTTTTTCTAGCATTGGACATTGTTTCTTGTTAACAGTCTGTACGTATCAGGACTATTTTACTTGGGCATTACTGAAATACTGTTTGAAGACCACATGAAATAAAACACTGCTCTGTGATTTCAGTGTTCAGGTAAATGGTGTATTTCTCAGGATATTTTCTTGGTTGTATCCAAAAGAAGCACAGGTGCATTACTTTGCTGCATTGGACAGTGCACTAGGTGTGCTGTATTAACCAGATAAGGAAATCTGCAAGTCTGCTATTTTCAGGACAGTAGGATCAAATTTCACAAATATTTAATTGGGCACTTGCCTGAATTATATAGTGGATGTTAAAGTAGAGTGATACAGATGGCTGTATCTGCACAAGGTTTTAATCAAGTTTTTCTGCACATGTTTCAAGCAAGGTACAACAGGACACTAATGCTCCCATCACTCTACAGCTCGTGTTTGCTAGGGTTGACAGGAAGCCACAAGAATCGGTTGCAAGGGACCATGAGTTTCCTGGTCAGGTTTCTTTTCCTTAGGAAAATTGAAATTTTTATTGTGACCTCCATTTTTTTACTGATAACTGAATTTGTAAAAGCTTCTGCTGGTCCTGACTGGCTGTTGGCTTACCTCGCACACTGAGCCTCACACGGAGCCTTGCTGTAATCTGTATCAGTGCAGGTGATCATTTGTTCACAGCTCTTGTATCTATATTCAGTTCATACATTGAGGATTTAGAGCCAAGGTGGTGGACAGAAAGAACTTTCCTGTTGGTAAAATTGTGTATGATAAAGCTGAAGGAGATGGTTAGAGATGTTCTCATCTCATATAGTATTCACATAGCATATTCCAAATGAGGCAGATAATGTTCCTAAATTTTTTGCTAGATGTTCTTCAGTAAGAAGAAAACAGATGGATGTTTTCCTCTGAATGCCTACATTCACAAAAGCACTTTCATAGTATGAACAAGAACAGATGATGTTAAACTGTGCTACTGTTGAGAAACTGAAGGCTACTTGGAACATGATGTAGCTCTGTTTCTATTCTGTGAAAGCTCATTTGGATGGATGTTCATGTCATTTACCGAAATTTAATTTGCAAACAAGATTTACTTTAGCTGTGTTTTGAAGTACTAATGCATACAGAGATCAAAAAAACCAAGAGATTTTGGAGTTATTACTGCTCTTCCATGAGACTCTGAATCTATAAAAAATTACTTCAGAAAATTAGAAAATTGCATATTAAGTATGTTCAGTCATGCATAAAATTATTCTTGTTGTGGTTATCAAGCCATCAGCATTTTGGTTTTCTAAACACATGAATGAGAGAAGCTTTCTCCAGAAAACTCTAACCAGTTACACCACTGCTTTTCTTCCCTGCCTCAAAAAGAGAAAATATCTTTCTGTTGATACGGATTATGGTTGGAAGATCTGCTGTTAAGGTACAAAATACCTCAGCTAGGTATTTCCAGAATAAAAATTATTAACTCAGATTTCTACTGTTATCTTGGGAGAGGAAATTGTCTTGTACAGGTCAATTATTTATTAATATAATTATTCTGTTGTCATGTTTTGCCTGTAAAACTCTTGAATAGTTGTCAAAGAGATGCAAACATTTTTTTTTGTTATTTTTTTCATGTCCAGGTCAAAAGCTAGACAGCATGCTTCATGGTACAGGAATGAAGACAAATTCTGACCAAAAGAAACAAGCAAATGGAGTAACACTTGCTCCAGAGGACACCTTACCTTTTCTTAAGTGTTACTGCTCAGGACATTGTCCAGATGATGCAGTTAACAACACATGCATGTAAGTATTGCATTCAGGTTAGAGAGGCTCTTTAAAGAGGATCATTTTGGGTTTCGAGAGAGCAAACTACCTCTTGAGGCTGACCAGGGTTCTCTCTGGTGATCTGACCGTAACTGATTATGTTCTGTGGGTGCTAAAACTCACAGTCTTCTCTGTGTAAACAATGCTGTTTTCACCACACCTCAGAACCATTTGCAACTGGTTATTTTAAGCCCAGCAACTGCTTTGAAGGACAGAGGTTTTAAGTAACCCTGTGATATGTTTTAACTGGGTGACTATTAAGTGACCCAAATCTAAGCCTTCTGACACGACCACCTGTTTGCTTTTTTCTTCACCTAGTAGTCAAAAAGGTAATGTAAACAACATAGCCATTTATTGAGAATTCCTCTTGTTACATGTTCAGTAGTTACAGACTGTAAAGGAAAGGCAGGGGAAAATAAAGAAAAGCCTGTGGACATGTAGAGACAGGAGGAGAGTTTTATCTCTGATAGGCATAAGAATCCTTAGCAGACTCATGCACACAAGTTATGTGCTTGCTTGAGGTAGTTTTTTCATGTCCCGAAACGTCCTTGTTTTTCCTTTTTTTTCTCTTCATTTGCAATTCCATGTTCAAGGGCCCTTCTATTTCCTTCCTTAAGAATTGATATACACAGTTAAAAGCGTACTACTTGCTGCTGTACTTTGAGTCTTCACTGTAACATAGTGTTCAGTCTCTCTGAGGCGTCACTTGGCAGCTAAGGCAGTTTTTATGGACCCCAAGGAGGTAGAATTTCTGCTGTCTTTTAAAATGTAAACACAGGCAGTAACTTACAAACAGGTTTGAACTGAGAAAATGTTCCCATATTTTATCTTTCAAGCCTCTTGGTATTTATTTATTGGGTTTTACTGCCCTCTAGTGTATGCAGTCAGTATAGGCCTCACTAATTTTTGTCTGACCTAGCGGCTGATAGGCCATTTTGCTGATTATAAAGCTGTTAGTTAAAAACACACAGTGTCTACGAGCAGGGCGTCTTACGGCATGATGCTTTCCACATCTGCATTTCTTTGAATTAATGTAAATAGGTTTCTGGTAAACAAAATTATTTCTAAATTTGTTTTCCTTAGTATCTGTGTTGAGGGAATGAATGAATATTAGTGAGAAAGCATCTCTGTAGTGTTCTATTTGAGAGTACTGTGGGGGTCTTTTATTCTCAAAGTGGATGGTAACCACTGTGTTAAAGAATTTTTCCAGAAGTTTTCGTTCTAGAATTCTTAACGGTCAACTAATGCTGAATATTAAATGACAAACATGCTGGTAAAGCACATGTGATATGTTTATTGCAGAACTAATGGGCATTGCTTTGCTATCATTGAGGAAGATGAACATGGAGAACCCACGCTTGCTTCTGGCTGCATGAAGTATGAAGGTTCAGACTTCCAGTGCAAGGTGAAAAAAAGAGATTTATACCAGTACCTTATGTGGTTTCATCTTTATGCCCCTCCCTCTTTTATATGGCATTCTGAAGATGTTTCTAAAGCAAATATTGCTGCTATGATGAGTATAAGAGGAAAACTTCTGATAAGATTGGGTTTTTTGTCTTCAGAGCAGTATTTCTTTAACATATGATTTAACTGGTTTTGACTAAGCTCAAGACCTTTCCCATGTATGAAATAGCAACTTAAGTAGAAACCATCCATTTCTATGCAACAAGTAAAAAACATTCCATGAAATATAAAAAAATGCAAGATCAAATGTAGGCACTCAGAGATTAGATGATGTCAGTCTGCTACTGCAGAGTGATCTCAGACATTAAATGGTGTGGTTGAAGTGCCTTTTAAATAAAATAGCTTACACTTTTGTCTGTGCTATGTTGTAGCTGTAGCATCCTCTGTCCCCATTTTAGCATCAAAATCCAAATGTTTATTCAAAACTCCTTCAACAGGACTCACCTAAAGCACAGTTACGTCGAACGATTGAGTGCTGTCGTACTGATTTCTGCAATCAGGATTTGCAACCAACGTTACCACCTCTTGATAGTACAGGTAAACACCTCCTGTATGTTCACACTGCTACTAAGAAATGCTGTGTAGGTTCTGTTTTTCCTGATCAACAGTAGAAATACGGAGAAAATGTAATTACAGTATTTCACAGATCTGGTTTTTGCCTTACTAAGTAATTTTTATATGAAGCTCTGTACTACACTTCATTTTCTATTTTTAGTTTTTGTTTTTTGCCGCTTTCAAGTTAATCTTTTCCTCCATCAGTCACTCATGGTATTTTTATTCTTGTTTTTAGTGTGTTCGTATCTTGATCTGCGTTTGATCTTTTGATCTGTTTTTATTCTGTTTCCACAGTCTGATCTCTTATTTTAAAATGTTTTTCCTAATCTCTGCTGTGCTTTTACCATTATGAATGCCATCGTAAAAAAAAGTATTCTGACGTTGTTAACATCTCTTTATTGCAAATTCATTTTCTTCTTTCTGTTGTTCCAGTGAAAACAGTCTGTTTTCATGTGCTTACTCATTCATTGCTAGGCAAGTTGTACTGGTTTAACTGTTGTTTTATACCTTCTCAGAATCTTTACTGCTCTAAATCCTTAATTTCTGTTTCTAACTAGCAAGACTAAACCAAAACCAACAACAACTCCAAAATCTCAAGCTAAATCTTTCTCTTTTTTTTTTTTTGCTGTCATCTAAATAAAATTATCCTTGCTTTTCTGATATAAGTACTTACTTCAATACACAGTAAATGAAAACATGCCTAAATAAACTGTTTACAGTATATGTTTAATTAATAGACTTTGGAAACTCTTTTTTTTTCTTTCTATTTTTTTCTTTCTTTTTTTTGTCAAATAGATGGACTTTTTGATGGCAGCATTCGTTGGATGGCAGTGTTGATTTCTATGGCAGTCTGCATAATTGTCATGGTCATCTTACTTAGCTGCTTTTGTTACAAGTAAGAAAGCACTTTCTTTATTGGCAACATTTTTAATTTTGCAAATCAGTGTAAACAGAACAGTTACTTAGCAAATGTTCACTGTTAATCATATGTAGATTGGAAACAGTTGTAATTTAATTTCACATTTCTGTGGGTAACAGTTTCCATCACTAGGTAAAATGAAATGTTCGTGGCAGACAATTTAAGTGAATTTGATCCTTTCCTCTGGCTACAAAATATTTACAGTTTTGTAAGCTACACAGAACTGTTATGCTATAGCAGCTGGTAAACAGGAATATCTGCGTGCTTTTTGTGCCTTTGGGTCTTCAGTCACTTTCAATAGTGAAATTTCATTTGCTTCTGAGATATTCCTTTTTCTGGAGTGTTTCAAAACTACGTAATTGTCCATCTGAGCTATGGCAGTTCATTCAGGTGCTTCTGTCAGCCCCAGCCCTGTGCTGGAGTGGTCACTGTTCTAGCAGTTTCGAAGGAAAGGTGCTTGTGTCAGCCTCAGCTGCCGTGGTTCCAGGTTCTGTCTGTTCATTTAAACCAGAATCAGCAATGTTGTGCTGGTAACACCAGCTGAGAGCTGAGGATTAAAAATGCTGGGTTTCCACATAACTGATAATAAACTGACACACCTGTACATGCATTACAGCATCTTCCTAACATTGAAAAGCTATGGAAGTTACATTTCAGGAAAAGAAGAAAGATACAGTAGAATCTGATTCTCTGGTTTTTGTTTTGAGAGAACGTCTATATTTAAATAGCTCTTCTCCTAGATCAGTTTGTTACATATTTTAAGTGTTTTGGAGTTCAGCTTAACTTCTGTTACTTTTGCAGGCATTACTGTAAGTCGATAGCAAAGAGGCACTGCTATAATCGTGACCTGGAACAAGATGAAGCATTTATTCCAGCTGGGGAGTCACTAAAAGACCTTATTGACCAGTCACAGAGTTCTGGGAGTGGATCAGGACTACCACTGTTGGTAAATCATACACTAAGATTTTTCTTCACTGAATTTCTCTCCATCACGTACAAAGTTTGGTTTGTATCGAATGCCTAGAACAAAGCAGTTTGTTCATACAAAATGCTAATTATTTTATATGCCATTATGATGAAAGTTGAAATACAGACTGAACATGTTTAAAGCCCGTCTTCACATAATTAATTAAAATGAAGTGCAAAATTAGGTATGTTACAAAATCTGTTGGTGTCAGCAAAATTCAAAGAAAACTTAGACCCTACAGCCATTAAGATAACAATGCAAGAAATGGCTAATACAAGTATCAAATTGAGTGAACTCAGAGATTTTATTTTCTTAGTTTCCATTGACCATTAAAATAGATTTGGTCTTTATTGACTGATAGAAGTGTTGAAGGAGACTTTAGAACACCCTTCCAGTACCTAAGGGGGCCTACAAGAAAGCCAGAGAGGGGCTTCTTAGAAGGGATGGAGAGATAGGACAAGGGGAAATGGGTTTAAAGTGAGAGTAGGTTTAGCTGGGATATTAGGAAGAAATGCTTTACTGAGGATGTTAAGGCACTGGAACAGGTTGCCCACAGAGCTGTGGATGCCCCATCTGTGGCAGCATTCAACACCAGTCTGGATGGGGCTTTGAGCATCTTGTTCTGGTGGAAAGTGTTCCTACCCACGGCAGGGGGGTGGTAAATAGATGATCTTAAAGGTTCTTTCCAAACCAAACCATTCTTTCCAAACCATTTTGTGATAGTTGTTCATATTTTTTTCATTCACCATCCTATATAATACTTGTATGAAAATTAGCCAGTGAGACAGATGACTATTTATAAATCAGAAATAAAATGCAAGAAAACATACCCTTCAATTAGAAGTTGAGTTCACTTAAATCTTCTGGGGTTTTTTTATACCTTGGAGGCAGCAATAATGCGTCCAGAATTGAAATAGTGAAAAATTTCATGGAACAAATTTAACAATGGGACCAAAATTATAGCAATCCAAGCTTGATAGGTAGCCTGGCCAGGTACTTTCGGTTAACTGCTGTTTCCCTCCTTCACCTTATACCCTTTTTCTTTTTCTTTGTTTTTTTTCTTTTTAATTTTTTTTTGTCTTTCTCAGGTTCAGCGCACTATTGCAAAACAAATTCAGATGGTGAGGCAAGTTGGAAAAGGACGGTATGGTGAAGTGTGGATGGGCAAATGGAGGGGTGAGAAAGTGGCAGTCAAAGTGTTCTTCACCACAGAAGAAGCCAGCTGGTTCCGAGAAACAGAGATTTACCAAACTGTCCTCATGCGACATGAAAATATCCTTGGTAAGGCAGGAGAACCTTGCTTGGCTACTGGAGAGTGGTGTGAGGGTGGAGGAGGAGGAGCTCTTAGTGGGTGGCTTGAGGGGTCTAAGGCAGCTTCTGTGGAATAACCAGATGGGTTTCCCTTAATATGTGCTAATAAAATCCTATTGAAAGGGTAGAATCTTGCTGCTCTTGGTTGGGAATGTGTCTGCAATCTCTTAGCTGGACTGGTAACCTCATGTACAAATAGAATCAGAGCTTCTACATGAGGTTTTCATAAGGGGAGCACATACCTTCTGATACAGTACAAGTCAATATATCCTTAGGAATTATTACTAAGTCTACTACATAAAAAAATTATGTGCAAATAAATAGTAACTTGGTTTATACATTTCACAGGTTTCATAGCAGCAGATATTAAAGGCACTGGCTCCTGGACACAGCTTTACTTGATCACGGATTATCATGAAAACGGATCATTGTATGATTTTCTGAAATGCACTACGCTGGACAACAGGGCTCTGCTCAAACTGGCCTATTCTGCTGCGTGTGGCCTGTGCCACCTGCACACGGAAATCTATGGGACACAAGGCAAGCCTGCCATCGCACACAGGGACCTGAAGAGTAAAAACATCTTGATAAAGAAAAACGGAACCTGCTGCATTGCAGACTTGGGTCTTGCAGTCAAGTTTAACAGGTAACAAATCCTCTGTAATAGGAAAACATCCGTGTAATTTTGAAATTTTATTTATTTATTTATCCATTTATTTGGCACCAGATACCCAGTTTAAAAGGAAGATGGAATCATCTGGTTGCATGCTTTCTTTTTTTTTTTTTTTCAGTTTTGAGAATAAAATGTTGTTCTCGAGTGCTTGTAGAAGTCATGATGAAAATAGGTTGTTAAGAAGCAATGACAATACTCTTCTTACGGAAAATAAAAGTTTTGTAGAGGAAATAGTGACTAATTTTTTATTCAAAACTAGCCTTTCATAGTAATTGCAATTA
This sequence comes from Platysteira castanea, assembly GCA_013397175.1. Lineage (NCBI taxonomy): Eukaryota > Metazoa > Chordata > Aves > Passeriformes > Platysteira > Platysteira castanea. Next base: position 754,937 of record VYXC01001353.1, read on the forward strand.
TGTAAATTCTTTCATAGAAAATTTGAACAGCATATAGGCAGTCAAAACATAATTAAAGATGTGATACTGTAATAGTATTATTAAATACTTTTACTAGTTTAAGTTCTGTGGAGACAGAGAATTGTCTTTTTAGTGATTGTGCCATATGGGATTTCATACCTTGTAACAGTCCACAATTCAGTAACTTCCTAATGTTTTCATATAGTGACACAAATGAAGTTGACGTTCCCTTGAACACTAGAGTGGGAACAAAACGTTACATGGCTCCAGAGGTCCTGGATGAAAGCCTGAACAAAAACCATTTCCAGCCATACATCATGGCTGACATCTACAGTTTTGGGCTGATCATTTGGGAAATGGCTCGGCGCTGTGTCACAGGAGGTAAACTTAAATATTCTGTATAAAATCTACCAGGCCCTTCCCTCACTTTAGCAATGCTTCACCAGGAAATAATATAATTAGCTTGCTGTATCATCAGGCTTGTATCCTTTAAAAGCAGTAGTAATAGTCTGACACATATTTTTGTGACTCATCTTGGCTTTTCTTTTACTCTTCTTTTGTATCCTTATGGATCTTCACCTGTATTCTTCTTCCATCTTATATTTCTCTGTGCTTCTTAGTAGCATGTAGTGGATTGGAAAAAGCCAAATTCAGCATTTGGTATCAAAATCAAAGGCGCTACAAGGAATTATTGTAGCTACTAAAGTTAATAATCATAATATTGGAGCTTTTATGGTAAATGATTGTCATAGTGAAATTTTCAGATTTTACCACAGTAAAACAGTGTGGTGAGTTTAACTTGGCACAAAATTAATTTTTGTTCTCCTCGGAAATCCGAGGAGATAGATAAGATTTATTTCTTTTAATTGTTCTTAATCTTTCACACTTATCTCCAGGTATTGTTGAAGAGTATCAGTTGCCATATTATGACATGGTGCCAAATGATCCATCCTATGAGGACATGAGAGAAGTGGTGTGTGTCAAACGCCTGCGCCCGGTGGTGTCCAACAGATGGAACAGTGATGAAGTGAGTGTGCTGAGAGGAAAAGCTACTTCAGTTTGTTCATGAATATAGGAGAGTATTTTAGTTTAATAAATACTAAATTGTTGTGAAGTAGGGACTGCATTCACACATTCTGGTACTTGGAAAACCTCACAGCAATAATATGAAAAAGACCTGCTTGAAATCAATTCAAAATACTGTATTATTTTATGTGTCTTTTCAGTGATCTGAGGGGAAGATAGCCTTAAGCAGCATCCAAGTGTATGCATACTGCTGTACTTGAGACCATGTATTTTAAATAGTTAAATATATTCAGAGTTTTAATCAGAGCTAAAACTTAAATGAAGTTTTAATTGATTTTTTTAGTCTTCATGTATATACCTTATTAGTTTGCGATATAAGATACTTCATGAAAGATGAAGCAGTTCTTTTGCGGATTTCCTGTTTCCTTTTTTCCTTTTTTACTGTTACATCCCAGTACAATCTGTGATGTAACTAAAGAATTTTGATTTAGATGTGTTTTTAAAGGGCCACAGCTTGAACACAGTAAATAAGACATAAGTATTTCATGAAGCAAGTTAAATATGCTGTACCCATTCTTCCCCAAATCCTTGACTTCTTCTGTGAATTCCCGGTTTTCTCCTTTTTTTTTTTTTTTTGACTGCTGAAAGAACTGTTGCCACATCTTCATTTTCCCTGAAAGAATTCTCTATGGTTTTCCTGTCATATGTGGAGATTTTTCTATTTATTGCTGCCATATTTGTACCACTGTTTGTGAGTTGTACCGAGAATTTCTGGTAACGCATCATTGGGAAACTAAATCTTTGCTTCCATTAGTTCCAGCTGCTGTAATACCAGGCAGTGAGGGGGAGGGAAGAGAAGCATTGGCATATGCATGTTGGGTTTGGGATTGTTTGGGGTTTTTTCCTTCAGTAGATCTCTTTATTGTAATAGTTTTCTACTAACAATTTTGCAGGAAATTCGGAAGTTGCACATTTTTGGACTTGAAAGTTCTATAAGTTGAGCTCGACAGTGGACCAAAATTATACATTTTGGATGTAGCAGTTGTTACAATAATGTTCCTTTGCTTTTCCTTTTGCAGTGTTTAAGAGCAATATTGAAGTTGATGTCTGAGTGCTGGGCTCATAATCCTGCCTCAAGGCTCACTGCCTTGAGGATCAAGAAGACACTTGCCAAGATGGTGGAATCACAAGATGTGAAGATTTGACATAGGAAATTGACTTTGGAGAGCAAAGCTGGACTCCCTAGATCTTTTCACTCAAACATGGGTGAGGAAGATAGAAATAGAAAAGAGGAAATAACTGAGATTCAGTATATTTTCTCAGCACACTTCTACAGGCTGCTAATGAAATCTTTCAGTACTTCATAGACCGTGATACTGAGAGCCTCTATACACTACGTGCTACATATATGGACAGCCTTGAGAAAATACACGTTTTGTTTTGGTTTGAGCTGCATTGAGACTTCAATCATACTTAGTGAGTCTCCAGTAAAACTCTGGGTACTGAATTGAATGTTCAGATTACAGTGCTTTCTGTGAAAGCCTAACAAGCTATATGGATTCAACAGAGATGGAGAATATAAGCTTTTTTTTTTTTTTGCCTTCTACCTGATGAAACTTAGTCAATCCATACCAAGTTTTGGTGAAACAACCTGTAGGTTATGAATCTGTTTGTGACACTACTCAGTTTAACAGTTCTTTATGCCTTTATGTGTGTGCCAGGATTATTTTGCTGACATTTGGAATAGATAAGAAACAATTTAAATGAACAAAATTTTATGGTCAGGGCTCTGTGCATTTTGTGGCTCCACAATCAGAGATTTACTATGGAATCTTTTGCCATTAAGTTATCTTCAGAAATCTCAGTTTTAATTTTTTTTTCTGCTTTTGATTTGGTCACAAGGAGAACTGCAAAACTGTGAACCATTAATTAATTAAGGAATAATTAAATCTGTAAGGAGCTTGAAACAATCTCTTCTAGAGATGTAGGCTGCCTTGGTGGTCTCACTTTCAGTCTAGAGAGAGCTCCATAATTGGATCTCTGAAATTTGTCCTATTTTTTCACGGTGCCACATGCAACCAGCATTTTTGCCATAGAGTACTTTACATCTTAGCAGAAAGACCAATGACGATGTGTTTTGCCTTCCTGCTGTATTGGGACCCACTGATAGGTGTCTGTCGTGCTCTGAACTTCTTCCCACGAAGGAGGAGATTTCTCAGCTGTAGCAATGTGCTCTTTCATCATTTGACAAAACCAGGCAGAAGGTGAGTTTTGAAAGGTTTGAGAGCAAGTCTGGTTTACAGACACAAAAGAGGGAAGGCAGGAAGCTCTGGGTGCTCTGAAGATAAGAGAATGCAGTAAAGGTCAAGACCAGGAGAACAGAGTACATGAACTGTTGAAGATCAGACCCACAGTGTGCAGAAGATTTGGAGCTGGGTTGCTCTGATGTAGACACAGGAGGCCACATCTGTGGGCCACTTAGTGGAGGTGAAGATTTGAGACAAGGTAAATCAGTGGGTGTTCTAAGTTCTGTTTAGGTTTGGGAGGAATGGCGTTGAAATTAATTCATGGAGATAGAGTAAGTTAGTGCAATTGCAAAACTTGGTTTTATTGTGCCAGCTGTTTGACCTGCACAAGAAACTGAAGTTCCCCCATTTTCACCACTGCCCCACACAAGTTGGTTAGAAGCCAGAACCCTCCATGAGGTTACTGTAAGGCAGAATTATTGATTTATAACTCCTTTGGCACTTCTACTTGGAAGTTAGAAAATAGTACCGTAACTCAAGCTGAAGCTACAAAGCGTGAATCGTCTGAAGATTGAACACACAGTATTGGAACCATTGAATCTATTTGATAATTTAAGTGCCTATAACTTTGTACTGTAAATCTTGTTCTAGAAAACTTTAAAAAGGGAAGTTATTTATACAGTGTGTTTTGTGCTTTATTAAAAAAAAAACAAAACAAGAAATACCTAGTCCGAGGTACATGTGTACGATGAGATATATGCACACACACACATGCCATAGTTGAGATTTGAAGAAAAAAGTTAAAAATAATACCAAAATTGATGAAAAATGTTAAAACTTCAGATTGATTTATGCCAGATTATTTGTTGTCTTAAAATATTTACATGGAGATTGTTTTGATGTGTTTAAATTTCCCTTGAAAATACAACTGATAGAAAGCGATATAACACAGAAGTGCTGTGATTTGTGAACAATTACAACCTTCTAGCATGTTACTTTTTTGTTTTAATCCTGTAGTTCCCATAATGTAAATGGTCAGGCAAAAGATGGCAGTATTTTTATTTTCTATTGTGATGTACAGACTTTATTTAACAGTTCTACGTATTTTATAGAAAACTAGCTATTTCAAGGGACTTTTTTTTTTTTTAAATAAAGTCATTACTTTTGTTTAGTAATGCCTTTAAGTATTAATATGTATTCTGGCTGAGAAGTTCATAGGTGTGTCAGCTTTAACTTATTTGAAAACAGCAAGAGATGTATGATACTGTGCCACAATCCTCATGATAAAGGGCTTTTAAAAAAAAGTTTCTCCGTCCATTGCCAAGAAATATATGATGATTTTGAAATTGTTAATCATGTCTTCGCGCATAATTTTTGCACAGGTAGTTGGAAAATTTTTGGTGTAAGCCAAAAAAAGTAAGGGATAAGCTTTTTTTTTTTCCTTCTCTAGAATTTTTATCAATAAGAAGGAAAAAATGTTTATGTAGGTACCCTGCTAGCTTAAACTTTCAAAGCATGGAGGTCTGTTTAAATTAACCCCATCCTGTGTAGAATATTGTCATTTCTTTTAGAAGTTGCCACATCATTATTAGCTGTAAACAAGTTTTGTAAATTTTTTTTAGTTCATTTTTCTCAAGTCTTCAGGAAACCCCCACTGGAAGTATGAATTTCAATAATTTGTAAATTTTGACTTCTTTTCCTTTCCATTGTTTAGGTATTTGCAAGGCAATAGGATGGTTAGACACTTTGGGATCTAAATTGATTTACACGTTTACTTTAACACAGAGGGAGCCCAGTGCCGCAAAGATGATTTTTTGAGAGGGAAAAAAAAAATCTTTTTTGCCTTAAACCTAATTTTTCAGCACTTCAGTTACTCTATTCATACTCAAACATATCATGCATGTGTAGTTTTTATTGTGCCGAACAGGAGCTTCCTTGATTCTGCTACTCGACAAAATGTTAACACTAAAGGATGTCTATACTGATAGTTTTCCAATCATTTGAGGGAAAAAATGTGCTCAAAGCCAGCCCATTAATTTTTACATAATCCTGGGGAGTTCAGAAGCCTTTAAGGTCAGAGAGGGTAATAGGATTCTTTTACTGGACTGTGATTAATCTCATTTTGTTGGTCAAAACTTGTAAGCATTTGTCATCCAAAAAAATATCCTCCAAAACTGGCAAATTTGTGTTCTTTTTTTTTTTTTTAAATACAAAAATCAACTGTGTGGAAAATACCTTGGGGAATATCAAGACTGTGCCTTGGAAGTTCTTAAACACTCATATAGAGGGATTTTTTGTGTTTATTTAACCTGTTACGTGTGATTTTAGTTAGATGGAAATAATTGGAGTAATTTCGTTCTTATTGTTATAGCAGCTAAAAGGAAGGTTTTTGTGTTCCTGGTTAACTTGTAAATTCCACCAGAAATGTGATATTCCTACAGAGAAAATTAGGCTTACATTCTGAGTTTTAATTAATGTAATTTTTCCTCAAGAAAGTTTTCCCAATATCCATCACTTCTTCCCAGTTATTTTCTTAATTAGTCATTCTTGAGGTCTTGAATGAAATGTAAAACTAATATTTTAAGTTACCTCCATAGTAGTCTAGAATCAAATTTTTGATCTTGATCTAAATGACCATTTGAATGTGTTTATAAAACAAATCATTTGGATACATTTCATCTACTCTGTCTTAACAGACTGTATTTTAATGGTCTAAAGTGTTTGAAGAGCAGAGATATAAAGTTAAAAAACATTCTTTTGCTATCGCAGATATTTTTAAAGGGAAGTTACATGCTCGTTTTCTGTGAAATATTAGAATGATTTAGCCTTTCCTCACTCTCCTGACAGTGCCTCTGAGTCAAGTCTTTATCCTGTGCCCACAATCTTTATTCCCAGCAGGGCTGATGGCTAAAGGCAGCGGGCAGCGTGGCACAGTGCAGCGCTGGCTTTATGGACCCACGGTGCTCAGCCTCGGCTGTGCAGCAGAAGTAGAGGGCACGTTACTTCTGTTTACTGACAAACCTAATGTAACTGTTGCTTTGTAATATTTTACTGTTTAATGCAGTTAGAGAAGCCCACATCATGTAGTGACGTTTGTGCTCTGACGTGACATGCCCAAAATGAAATGTACTATATTGTATACAAGAAGAATAAATAACATTGTAGTTAACCTAGAGAAGATGTAAATAAAATATGAAAGAGGAGTGGAACAAGACAAATGGTCACACTCTTGTGTGTGTTATATGCCAGAAGTGTAGAATACTACTTTTAAAATGTAACACACTAATGTATTTTGTACAGCATCTGCTTTAGAAGGTGCCTTATTGAGTTTACCATGAATTGCTTGTTCTGTACACAGATTATGTCCAATGTATCATTTTTAAGTAAATAACCTTATTTTAGTACACATTAGTAATGTGTTTTGTTACTATAAGATTTTGCCTTAAAAATGTAATGACTTGGAAATCATAATACTGTAACTAAACAATTCCCTACTTTTTCATACCTCGTTTATGGCTTTTTTCCCCCCACAGTCTCTGAATAAGTTGTTAATTATTGCTTTTATTGTTCAGTGGTGTTGAGAATTACTTGGTGCTCTCTAAGGTCAGGCTCTTTATTCCTTGCCCTAAATTTGAGTGCAAGAGTAAAAAACTGTTTCCTTCTCCTGATTTTTTATCCCTGTGTTACAGCAAAGCCAAAAATCAAATCAAGTAATACTTTTATTTGAACATATGCAAGTTCACTACATGTTGGTTTTATCCATATAAATTTGCCTCAAGCTTATCAAGTAAAAAGAGAAAAAATAAAGGGATGGGGAATTTTGTAATTGCTTTTTGTTCCCTCTGTGTACAGCATTCTTTTTGTGTAATAGTATCCAAATTGAGAGATTTGAGCTTAATATGCATACATACTGCTTGTTGCAGAAATGTGCAGGTGCTTCTGTATACCCTGCTAAATTTACTCTGGTTTTTATGATTGAAGCAAATGAAGACCAGTTAAGGGGATATCTCACGTGTGAGTACGTCAAGTGTCAGAATTTGTTTTCTCATTGCAGAAATGTATTGGCTTCTACTTTCCAGACTTCACTTTAGTTTGCAAGGAGAAAGATATAAGATCAGTTTATGTTCTCTTTTTGCCTTTAATCAGGAATAATCTTAGGTTTAAATACATATTTTTTTACAGTAGCTAGAAAGGTTTGATAGCTGAACATGATAAAAACTGTTACCAGTATATTATAATTATAAACCTTTATTTGTTTTCCTTATACAATCGAGTGTTAAATTCTTGCAGTAGAGTGCAGTGGAAAGGTTAGACAATGCAGTTTGAAACCTTTCTTTCCTTAATACATAATACCAGGAAATTAGACTGCACAAAGATTTGGTCTCCTTAAATTAGTATCTTGGCAAAGTAAACCTTTTTCCTATGGTTATGGCTGTTGTGTTGTTTGTGGAGTGTCTTCACTGCTTGCAGTGGTCGTGGTTGGATTTAAAATGGATTTCACGTTGGCGTTGCAGGAGGACAGAATGTCAATTGTGGGTAAGTGTTTGCACCCGTCCGAGTTTTAATGCGCGGCTTTTTTCCCGCTGTTCTTTCGTGGAACGGCCACAGGGTGGTGCTGTATCCTAAAGAAAGGATTTGGGAAAAAACTGGGGCGTTCTGAGACGTGAAAATAAGTTCTACTGCCTGCTAATAATAAATATCAAAAGTTCTCCTTTATATATGGGTGTGTCTGACCCCTGTATAAAATTAGTTGCTGATGAGCTTGCATCAGTATCTAAGAAGTGAAACCTCTGTATCCAGTGAAATGGGCAAACACCCCACAGGGACTTTTTGTGGGCATACCAAAAAGCACACAGTAGTTAGCAAACTGAATCACAAGCTTTTCAACAAGTAGCAGAAGTATCACTAAATTCAGAAAGGATCAGATTTAATTCCATTAATTCTCTTAATCCCTTCTGAAGTTTTATCTTCACCTTTCCCCAAAACACCACTTCGGTCTTTCTCACTGAGGTTAATGCAGTAAATCAGTATCAGCTGTGAATCTGAGCAGTGAGAGAACCGCTACTGTGGGCTGACCACCTCCTGAGTTTGGTTCGTGAGACCTCCATGGGCTTCAGACTCCAGCTTGATGTGGGTATGATCTGCAGAATTCAGGCACCGCTGGATCTACAGAAAGTAAAATTGTTTATATATGATACAATCAGTACTTGGATATGGAGTGCAGTGGGGAGATTGTCTTATTAATAGAAAAGAAAAAAACATTAGGAGACTTTAATTTTAAAATGTACTATAAGACACTGACATTCATAAAGCAGCAGAAGTTTCCTTAAGAAAATAATTCCATGAAGGCACTAAGATGCCCAGCTTTCTACCTCATTATAGAGCTTAGTGGTTTGATCTGGAAATACAGAAACTTGAAGCAATGGCAATGTTTTCTGGCAGGTTTCTAGGAAGTACTAAAAGCTGTTGGAAGCTTTTACTTTTAAATATGAGTCTCAGATGGACAATACATATATCTGTATCCTTGGGTGAGCACACACGTTTCTGTGCCTGTTGGTGCCTGGCCATCGGGCACGTTAGTCCAGTCAGGCTGCTAGGAGGGAAAACTGAAGCTCTTACAGACAACTCTTCCCAATACCTGTGGTCATCTTCAGGTTATTTTTCATGTTTGGAAATTCTCCTAAATCCACTGAGCCAACCAATAGCTGTATTTTAAATTATCTTTGTTGAATTGATTCCTCTAGTTTGCCTAAAAGTGCAGGTCATGGTGATGTGGCTGTGTTAATCTTATAAAAATGCCCAAACAACCATCCCACCAAAAAAATGCAGGCGTGGTTTAGATGGAGGCTTATGAAAAAGCTGGTTTGTTGCTTTGAACAAACACAACCACAGCCCAGTAGATTAAGCATCTTTCTCTTGTTGCTTGAGAAGGAAGTCAGTCTTCCTGGCTTATGCAGCCAGCAGAGTGTTTTAACCCGTTGTCTTCCATTCACTTTTTGCTTCATAGTCAAAAAATTAGTCTTCCAGTCAAGTGTGTCTTCTTTGCGTATGCAGGTGGCTAACTTAAGCACATATTTGAAGATGTCTTTAAAATACGAAAACATCTTTAAATTAACGTTTTGTTCGCTCTGAAGTCAGTGTTCTCTGACTTGTCTGGCATATTCTTCAACAAAAGTAAACTCTGGTAAGCACAAGGAAGGACACCAAACCTGTAGGAGTCCTGACTGGATGAGCTGCAATGCTCTCTACTACCTCCTGTGTCCATTTCCAAGTAGCTGTATGGTTTTCATTCCAGTTGAAACTTTCTGTCAGAGCTTTAAAAACAAAGTGTTTTCAAATATTTATGCATATCATATCCCCTATATGTAATGTATATGTATTCCCCAGCTGTCTGTATTTGTGGAACTTGGCTGGTGGCTGCAGAATTGGTGTGCCCTGAAGATGGGGTGTTCTTGAACCACCCTGACCTAGGCAGCACACTTGGCCTGGCTCTGCAGAGTGCTGCCACCACGAAAGTCAGGAATTGGAGGAACACTGGTAAAAACCCATCCGAGTCACCCCAGGATGGTAGCTTTGTATTGAAAGAACCTAATCTTAAAATTTGATGCTTTTCATTTCACATCTTCAGTTTTATTCTTCTCTCCCTTCCCTCAGATATTTGAGCAATCTGTGGGACAGAAGATGACACTGAGCTTGCAGGCACTTTGTGCTGCCTGCAGCAGAGCAGCGTGAGCCATGGCTCATCCTAGAAAAACAGGAATACCTGGCCTGGTCATCTTTGGAAATCAGCATTGGCCAGAGGAGATAAGAAGCATTTTTAGTTGCTAGTTTTCTTGGATTTTTCAGGATAGAGAAAACAATGTTCTCTGCAAGGCAGTAGCTGAAACTGCTTTGTAGCTTAATTTCAAAAAATATGTATTATCTGCTTATTGACTGTTGGCTTAAGTGCAGTGTGTTGGTACTGGTGTGTTGGGGGTTTTCAACAATTAACAACAGTTTAGTGTTGCTTAGAATACAAGTATGTGGGGAGAAAATTCCTTAACAGCAGAATAGATACCTGTTAAAAAATGCTACCTTAAAAGGGCGCAATTTACATAATAAGAATTTACATCTTCATCAAAAATATTGGGAGTTTCAAAGTGCATTTCATTTTGGCAAATTTAATTGGTTTAATATTGCTTTGTAAGGTATTAGGACAGACAAAAATAACACAATACTTGAACTTCTTTAAAGTGAAAGTCTTTGGGAAGTTTTATTTGACAGAAGAAAAGTTTAAGACATGACCAGGGATGGTCACCTTGAAGTTTCAGAAATTTTAAAAAAAAAACCTCCACATTTCAAGAATTCTACTCTTTGGTTTACTCTAATTACAAATTTATATTCAGCAGTGACAACAGACCAACGAGCTTGCCTTTTGGTTTTAGTTTTGCTTGCTTGGTTTTAAAATACTTACTAAATGCTGAACTCTGGGCTGAATTCATGATAATCTTCAGGATTAACTTTAGAAATAAACTGCATTTTCACCAATACTTTTAAAATATTGTTGACATTTTCCCAGTGTCTAGATATAAATGTAATTCATCTTAAAAAGGCTTTAAATTTTTGCAGTGCAGTTGAAATACAACACAGCCCAGAAACAAAGTCTGGGCTATTTTAACAAGATATTTGCTTGCAAATACTAGCAGTAGAGTGAATTTTACTGGATTTAATGGATCTCTTCTGGTGTTCCTGTTGTGCACAGACTGAAACACTGGAGTGAGTTGCAGTTTCCAGGATAGTCTGTGGTCCACAGAGAAATAAAAGGTAAAATTGCCCTGGCTTCTGGGTTTTAAGGTACCATTCACATAGTGTGAGAGTTGCTATATGCAGTCCTACCTAAAATCTTTCCTTGCCCCTGGTGGGCGTATTTGCCGTGGGAGGACATTCTTTTGCCAAGGGAAAGGGGAAATTTGTGTTCTAAGTGAAGAAAGTCCCACAAATCATCTGTGTGCAGTTCTCTCAGTGGAAGGATTTGGGAATGTGTGTGCTGATACATTTGGAGTCCAAACCATTAGGTTTTCACTTGAAAGAAAATCCCATTGCTGCTCATAAGCAACTAATCAAAAGCCAAACACTTCCAGAAAAGAAGCATGAAGACAAACCTAGGGTAGTGCTATGTTTAAACACATGCAGTAGCATTGAATACATCACAGATGAAGCAATAGTGAATGCACCCATCGCATCTATGGAGAGAGATTAATAAAACATAAATGTCACTATTCAAGTTTTAGATATTAGGAATCCACCCATAGTTGTCCCAGGTGGGCTTCGTTTCACTACAGAGCCGTGCAGCAATTCAAAGCACACTGTCTCCCCCTTCTCCATTTCTGCCATAGCAAAAGTAGTCATGGTGTTTCCATGTGGGGTTTTCCTCTGACTGCTGGAGAGAGTTCTTTTGTACCCACGGCTGAAGGAGAGTTGCCCCAGTGCTGGTCCTGAGCTGAACTCCACAGAGATGACAAACAGGTAGACACCTTTGTGTGGTGCTTTGAAGTAGCCGTGTTCAGAGAAATAGCTGTTTCCATAATTGAGGTACGTCTCATTAAACCTCACAGTTTTTTCTTTATCCTTTCTTTCTGAGAATCCCACGTGGAATGCCACCAATGAGTCTGAAAGAGAAAGAGGAGCAGGATTGTTAGTGAGTGAGTGCTCTTACCTTCCCAGGATCATCAGGATGGGAGATGAGGTGAATCCCTGTCAGGCCTGATTTTTGTATGCTGCTTTGCAAAGCTAGACACTGGAAATGAGTATGTGCACTGGAATAGTTCAAATGATTCCCTGAAACTCTTGGAAAAGTATAACACTGGGACCACCCAGGGAAAAAAAATAGCACTTTTTTACTGTCCTAAAAATAAACTAGTTAAGGATATATTCTCTGCTTATTCAGTCTTAACTACAGTTTTGCAGCACAGATGCCTAAAGGGGCTGATTTTTGTTCTATGTTATTTATCCATACCAAGGGCTACAATCATAAAAGCCAATGCTAAAGCTGTGGTGGTTGTAATTACCAGGTGCTTATGGTCGTGTGTTTACAGGGAAAGGGAACTGGTCAGTCCCAGTGAAGTGTAAGCTGAAAACTTGTCTCTAAGGCTTAGTTGTAAGAGTGTGTGTGCTTTCTGGTCAGTCCTGCCTGCTCCACTTGTGCAAATTATAGTTCATTTCATGTGTCTGTCTGCCTTGGGAAGGGTTTGGTGCTTTGAGTACACTCCTTCCAGATTCAAGTAACAAAGTAACAGGGAAAAAGAAACATTCCACATCAGCTTCCAAAGAGAAAACTGCTACTGCATTAACATGGGCATCTACAAACAAAATTTGTCTTCTGAACACCTGAAGTTGGCTTAGTTCAAGGCCAATTTCCTAGCAGCTATAACAGGTGTAATTTTATTGGCCTTGAGCAAAATACAGCAGGATATCGACTTGCTTCTCACTCAAACTGCTTTTTTTTGGTGGAAGGGGAGGATGTTAGTAATGTCAGAATTTCTCCCTCCAGCATCCCACAAGATACCTGACAGTTCTCATAACTAATATGCTCTGTGTGCAGAACTTGTAGCAGGGCCCAGAAAAAAGCTACATGAGCAGGTAAAAGAAACAAACACACCTTTTTCCACAAGTTTTGTCTGCACCGTATTTCTCCCACTTGTTTGTGTATTTTCTCTGTGCTTCTCAGGCCTTTTCTTGTCTCTTTGCTTGTCTTGACCCTTCTGTTGCCTTCTCCCTTTCCTGTTCAGCACTGAGTGAATCTTTGTAACATCCAGACTTATATTTGAGGCAACTAATTCTTCATTACTTCCAAATAGCTTTTTAAAAGTCACCAGATGTTCCTCCAGATTCCGTTTGATGGTTGCTAAATCCGTAGAGAGAGTTTCTACAGAAATGTTGAGTGGCTCAATTGCATTTGCTATTGTATGATTGCAGCAGAGACTCGCGTCACCTCTGGATTCGTGCCTCTTGATGGCCAGGCTCAGGTGTTTGATATCATTCTTCAAAGTCATGATATCATTATAAGCTGAGCTATCCAAGGAGTCATCTTTGGCAGCCTCATAGTTAGGTTCCATGTGTTCTATGATGCTGCGTTGGCTACTGACTTCTTGTAGAGTAGAGGAGGTTTGCGTTTCCTGCTTGGGGTGCTTAGGAGGCATGTGAGCATCATGATTATTCTGGTGACCTCTCCCCAAGGGATGAAATCTCCTCGTAAGAGATTCTAAAGTCACGTTTTGTTCTTGCAGTTTATCTGAGAAGTATCTGAGAGATTCTTGCAGCTGAAATACTGATGGTATTAGGCTACTAAAATCATCTTCAAAAAAGACATCCAGGAATTCGTGTCTCAGTAAAGCCTCCAGTGCTTCTTCATGCCGCATCGCATCTTTCAAAAGAGAGCTAAAAGAACTGTTGAGATACTTGATGTGTCGATGAATTTCTTCGTCTTTCTTCTTCAACACGCCTATGTCTTCTGAAAAAGCTGTAACCTGTGACTGAAGCTGTCTGTTCTCTTCTTGACGGAGGTTAAGAGACAGATGGATGGACGGAATAGCTGAGGAGAGCTCTTCAATTTCACTCTGGGAGAGATCTCTGAAAACTGACTCTAAGTGCTTCCTATCCTGTGACTGGGTATCTTCAAGGGAATAAGTGCTATTCCTTGGCTCTTCCTCCAGTACATCAGTGTCAGAAGATATTCTCTGGCAGTTGCATTCCTCCATGTACCGCAATAGATCTGAATAGTTTTCCTGAAGGTTTGAGAGAGTGAAGTTCAGCTCTGATATCTGCCTTTCTACTGCTGCGTTATTCTCTTCCATAATAACTGATTTCTCAGCTAAAGTTATTGTAAGATCTTCTGGCCTATACTTTGAGATGTTTTTCTTTAACTCTTTAAACCACTTCTCTAAAATTTCAATATTCTGAAAGGCCACATCTGACTCCATGTAAAGTTCTTTGAGCTGCTTTGCATGCCCTGACAGAATTTCGCTTATTTGTCTGCTGGTTAATTGGCTGTTTTCATCTTTGGGACCATGATGTGAAGAGAGTTCTGTTAAATTCTTTTTCAAAGCCTCCAGTTTATTTTCAAGAAGGTTTTGCTCTTGTTTCATGTTTGCTATGCTGTTGTTCAAAGCTAAGAAATGGGACTGCTGTATCTTATGAAGCTTCTTGAGTTTCGTGTCAGTATCTGCCTTGATCATGCTGAGATTATAGTGAATATTAGCCTGCTGTGTGTGCACTTGGTCCTCTATATCTCTTTTCACCTGATCAACTTTCACGGTGTTTTCTTGGACTTTTGATTCAAATTTAGTTCCCAGCTCCTGAAATTCCTTTTTGGGCACAGTGCTCTCTTGGAATCTTTCTATGCTTTTCTTGTTGGCTTCCACATCATGGGACAAGTTTCTTACTATGTTGGAGAGGTTCTGTAAGCTTCTGTTGAAGCTTGCCCACACTGGGTTAAAATGTCTCCTTAGAAAATTCTCCACATGAGGAAACAAAACTTGCTGCAGAAGCCTTTCCTGAAGATCTGTTAATACAGTTGGGAAAAAAATAATTAAATTAAAATTCTGCTTTTGGAACACAATCTAGGCAGGATAACTCAAGTGTGCATTTTTCTATAGTAGTTGCTGTCTTACTCTTAGTATCTGACCTCATGATAAATTTTGACAATTGCAAAAATAGCCTAGTGTTAAATCAAGGTTACTGTAAAGGTTACATGGTGTCTATGAGTCTGCAGACAATAACTTGGGTATGTATTGACTTCCCCATTTCTGTCTTAAAAATGATGCTTTTTGAAACCCCTTGACAGGCAGTTTTGCCAGTGGCCGTAACTGTCTGTTTTCCCAACAGTGCTTAGTTGGTGGGCTCTTCCTTTTTTGACTGTGTTGTAATGTTCTTTTTCTCATGCTTTCAACTCCACCAGGATACACAGCATCTTAACAGCTTAATAGTCCAGGTCAGGAGTAAATAACTTGGAAAATCTATGAAGTATCTGTTCTATATGGGAATTATACTAAGGCTCAGTTTCTAACTTTTAAGTTTAGACTTGAGTGCCTTGAAGTTCCCTGAGTACCATAGTCTGTATCCTTAGAAAATGTTTCTGCAAGCCAGTGGCTCGGTATGGTAGGTCAAATTCAGCAGCTCCTTTTTCCCCCACTCCTTTATATGGCAGCAAAAATGTTCCAGAGATGGGTCAAATATTTCATTTTTTCACATAGCACCAGTCTGCTATTCCACACATCAGAGTATATAGCATGAGTATGGAAAAAGAACAGATCTAAACTCTGCATCCCCACGGAAGAGAAGAAGCCATGGAAGCAGAATAGTGAGGTTAACAAATTTTAAGCAACCTCTTTATTCTGTAATTAAGGAATGTTCTGAACTCTGCCTTTCCTCTCATTTCCCATTTCAAGTTGCTCTTTGGTTCATTCATTTGCATTGGGATTGCACCCATTTTTTTTTCTCTTTTTAGAAGCAACCAGCAGACCAAGGAATATCAGGGTATTTTTGCTTTCACTTTTTCTTTCTGATCTGTGTGGTTTCACAGGGCCTATCATGGGTTGATAATTCTGCATCAGACCTCTCACCTGAATTGCTCTGGTTCACTTCTAACACCATGCTTGTACCGTTGTTTTCAAATAGTCTCTGTAAGTCACCTAAGGTGCTGGCTGCTTGATGAATATCACTTTGAAGATCATCCAGTAAAGCCTCATGATTTTGAATGACTTCGAACATTTCTCTTGAATCCACTGATGTTGACACTAGTCACAAGATTAGAAAAACAAAGTCATGCAACTGAGTGCAGCGACCAGGTGACAGGTATTCATGCAAGACCTCTGAGAACACCTGTCTGTTTTTCACTCTGAAAATTTTGCAGTGACAATTAGGGGGTCTGATGATTTATGGCACCTTAAATTGCAGTTCATTTGCAAGGGTTTTTTTCAGCAGTGATGAAAACCTAATATATTCAAATATTTGCAGAGAACTTCAGCTACAACAGCCGTGATGGCAATAAAATGCTCTTAATTAGAAATCTAGCCATGCCATAAAAATGTTTTGGAATACTAGTTCTTTTCAAGCCATTGACTGAAAGGATGGCAAGGTTTAACAACCTTGAATGAAAGGAGAGGATGAAAGAGCAATTGAGGCATTTCACTAAGGAATCAGGAGCACAGTGTGTAAGTGTCAGAGGGGCCCTTTAACTGATGTTTTTCTAAATAACTGCTTGTGAATTTGAGCTGTAGATTTCAAAGTGTGCAATACTACCCTGAAGCTAATTGCTGAAAGACACTTAATGGCACTGCAAGCCACACCATTTCCCAGGTGGTAAGGGAAGGTCCTTGGTACTTAGATTGGCAGGGTGGAGTGCCTGAGATACAAATCTGTGGTACCTCCTAATGGTAATCCCAGCTCTTTTTTGGGGCCGTTCTAAAATAGCATTTCCGGTGGATTGTTTTTCTGTTAGATTCGTGAGCACGGTGTGCTGTCCTGTGAACCCCCTTTGCAGAGCAAGGGGTTAACATCCATGCCACTGAAAGATGTAGGGCTCTGCACCAGCTGGCATTCACTGATGACCATACAGCTTTGAAACTTTGGGACGTTTTGTTGAGAGCATTCACACAGTGTTAGAGCAAAAGCCCTCATTTATATCAATAAACATATAATTTCAAAGCTTTCCTAGATAATGCTATCAGTAGAGAGATTGCCCGTAGCTTATCCAGTTAAAATTGCAGCTTCAAATCTTTTTTTTCTCTTTTTTTCTTTTTTTTTTCTGATCAGTGACTGAGAGGTAGCAGGATGACAAGCTTGGGTTGGTCAAGCACATACTGTGGTTTGAGAACTCTTCTTCTCGTCCTTCAGTTTCAGTTCCTGGCACCAGAATAAAATTAGGATCTGCAATTGAGATGTGGTACAGCTGTGAAAATGTTTTAGATGCAGAAACTACTACAGTTTAGCAAGGTCACACAGAGAAATTTCATGTGTCATGTAACTGGTGTGGAGACAGGCTTCCTGCAGAAAGAGCACCTTCCCTGGAAAATTTACTTCCCTTGCACTGGCATACAACACTGCATACATGGCAGTGCTCTGCAGTAGTGTGGGGATTTTTAACTCATAGCAAGTTATTGCTCATAAGAAATTAGTCTATTACAAATAGATGGGGTTTTTTTCTTTTCTGGGGGTCCCATCTAAAGATCTGCAAATTCTTCTTCCTTGTTCCACTGTTACCTGAATATTCTGGTGGCACCAACAGTGAACGATGTTGTACAGATGAGGAGATAATGATGGAGGAGCTGGTTTTGGTCAGTGAGTTTAACAAAAGAGATACTCAACTAGTTGCACTGCATTTGATAATATCTTTCCAACACTATGAGAGAAGTTCACCACCTAGAGATCAACCTACAATTGAAAGCTATCTGTGAAGAAAAGCTAAACCTACAGAGACTTTTATCTGTGGAGTCTGTAGGTGAGTTAGATGTAGATTGTGCAAAAATTGTCACACATATGTTTACCTTTTTTGTTATGGCTGCCTTAATTGCAAGAGGGAATTACCTTTTATCGATTTAAATTCCCTTAATTCCATTTAAATTCTGAAATCCATTTAAATTCTGCTTTTTGAGTATTATTTGCTAAATCCTGCCAATGCTAGTTTTAAACCACTGTTCAATTTTTAAACTACACTGTCTCCCCTCTCTTTTTTTTTAGCAGCTGCACAGATCATAGGACCATAGAATGGTTTGGGTTGGAAGAGACCTTAAAAACCATCTAGTTCCCACCCCCTTGCCATGTCAGGGAATCTCCGACTAGACCAGGCTGCTCAGAGACCCATCCAGGCTGGCCTTGAACACTTCCAAAGATGGAGCATCCACAGCTTCTCTGGGAGACCTGTTTAGTGCGTCACCACCCTCACAGTAAAGTATTTCTTCCTAATATCTGATCAAAACCTGCCCTGTTTCAGTTTGAAGCCATTTCCCCTGGCCTTACCACTACATGTCCTTGTGAAAAGTCCCTCTCCATCTCTCTTGTAGCCCCATTAGGTACTGGAAGATGCTCTAAGGTCTCCTTGGAGCCTTTTCTTCCCCACGCTGAGCAGCCCCAGCTCTCTCAGCCTGTCTCCATAGCAGAGGTGCTCCTGGGCTCACTCCAACAGGTCCTTGTCCTTAAGTTGGGGACCCCAGAGCTGGATGCAGGACTCCAGGTGGTGTCTCAGGAGGGCAGAGTAGAGAGGCAGAATCCCCTCCCTCATCCTGCTTGCCCACACTGCTTCATTCAGCAGTGCAGTGGATTACAGTAGTGTATCTAGAGGCTGTTCCTGGGGCTCCCATGGCAGGAACGGTCTGGGCACTGTTCCTGCCTGTGCTGTGGAGCTGTTCCCTGCTCCAGGAGCCAGTGCCTTTGCAGCCAGGGTAAGCAGAGAGGATTCCCAATGCCGACTGCAGATTGAATGCTGGCCTCTCCTCTGAACTCGGATGCCTGGTGATCTCCTGAGCCAGGTGATTTCATCCCGTGAACTGACCATAGAGGCATTTCACATACTAGTGTCACCAGATGTCACCAGTTTCTACCTGGAATTAGGCATTCCTAGATGGACTTGTCTAGATGGACATCTGACAGGCTCCCCAGCAAATGAGTTCCTTTCTCCATGTGTAAAGATTACAAAGGTGCTACTAACAGAAGAATAAGTAGCTAATGCTATTTAACTACTAATTACAACTACTCCTTCTCTCAAAGTAACAGTGATTTGGGGCATAGCAAAAAAAACAAGGCAGCAGTTCTGAAAAAAGGAAAAATTTAGGCAAACTCATTTCTTTCCATTGTGCCTGGCATTTAGTCATTCATTCCCATACTTATTCCCCAGCTTTGCTTACCATGCTGTTCACAGTCCTTGCCAGTAAATCCAGGGCAGCATTTCCACTGCAAAGACTTCAAAACCTTTTGTTTCACTTGGTAGACTGGCTTCAGAGCTGTCCTGTACCTGGGGAGGAAGGGTCTGGGCATTAGATTTATTGTTATGGAGTCCTTGGCAATCAAGTTTCAACTGATCCTGAACTTCTTTAGTATTCTGATGAGGTGTAGAGAGAGTTTTATTATTAAATAAATATTCCAAAATGTCACTGATACCAAGGAAGATACAAATTTGTTTAAAACTCCCCTAGAAATAATGATGAGGCTTCAATACTGTTGACAACATGCTTTAGATACTTGAGAGAAAATTCTGTTTTCTTCACTGGTTTTGTTTAGGACACTTACATGATCTTCTGGCAGTCTGGGGCTCCATTCGGACAGGGCTGTTGGGAGTTGACAATGTACTTCTCCTTCATGCAGGCTTCTATGTACGTGACCAGCCGGGACTGTGTGAAGGAACACCAGTTCCTAGTGGAAGAGAGACGTGGGAAAAGAGTTTGAAGTAGGTCTCTGGCTGTAACGGTGCCAAGAAAAAGTGAAATGCAGAAGGGCCTTTATTTTTATTTTTTTATTTTTCCCAGCTGTATGATGAGGAAAGTGGGAAAAGCTTCCTACCTTCTCCCTCCACTCCCAATTCATTTGTTTTCATTTGAGATGTTTATCTGAGTTTGTTACGAAAGGGCTGATTGTCTGAACTTTGATGCATTAGTTCCATTTCCAGTCCTTTCATTTAGCAGGAGAAATTTCCAACCCATGATAACCTGCAGGTTAATGTCACTTTAAATGTCAAATTGCCTTTCTAGGCACGCTGCCATTTCAGATGCCTAATGACTGACTCATCAGGTTGAGGTAGACTGCTTCTGAAAACTTAATCCAACGTAAACTCCATAAATAATATCTTCCTAAGTATTACTTCTTCAAGATAATATAGTAAGTGATTGGATTTTATTAAATAGGCTAGCTTCCAAATAATTTTTCCCATCACCTGCAGGAAAATAATATCGGGGAAAAAAAAGAGGTTGTTTTCTTGAGTCTTAGTTTTATGCTTCTAGCAAGGACAAGTAAGTTTTAATAGTTTGATTCGATTTTTAATAGTTTGATTTAGTCAGAATTACATAGGCAGCTATTAATCCCAGAGTGTAGGTGAGCCTCTTCCTTTAAAGTCAAGACTTGGCAGCGTAGTGTTGGCTGAAGTTTGATGGTTAAATCCAAGACCAGAAGGGGCAGGAAGTGACAAGTAGTAACTATAATGGAAACAGCTGAACTTCAGGCAGTATATTTTTAAATGGGAATACAGGAACCAAATCTCCAACTATCAGCACATGTGGAAAAAGTTTTCCCTTCTCAGGGAGTTGGCGAAACAATGGGGAACCGAGTCCTGCACAAAAGCAGAAGCTGGCACTGCAGCAGCCAGGAGAAGGGGAGGAAGCTGCAAGGAAGCTGGAAACATCAGGATGGCAGGGCAGACAGCCTGGGCTAGCTGGGAACACTTCACCAGGCTTGCTGGGCCATAGCCTGTTTTGCTCCCCTGTTTCTTAAGGAAAATGTGAGTGAGATTTCAGCAAGCACTCAGGCATGCAACACTCTTCATCTGTTAGAAGCAAGGGCAGGAATCTGGCAAAGCCTGCAGTGCTGGGAAAGCAGGACAGGAAAGGAGGCCGCTGCCTTTGTTGTGATTTCCAGCCAAAACAACTTGTTAAGAGTTGTTGCTTTGAGGCCTTTGCAAGTGACTAGGGGAAATTTTGGGCCTATGATCAATAGGAGTCTTGGTTCTTATGGGACTGAACTAGAAGACAAATCCTCGAATATTTATCAAAGTATTACTCTTCCAGAGTCAAACACTCTGCTCGTGTCAGTAAAACCGCTCAGTAAAGGCCAGCAGACAGCACACGTGCTCTGGTGACATCTGCCTCCGAGGTGTGCCTCTGTCTGCCAGGCTTTATAAGGCTGTGTCACTTTTTGGTAATTGGTGTCAGTTAAATAACTCAAAAACGGGGACCTGGTTTTTGCCTGGTTCTGGTCTGTCCTCTCATGTGCTTGGCAAGGCATAGCTGGGAGAGGCGTTTCCCCCTCAAATCCTCTCTACTTTTTTCCTGGGGAAATAAAGTGCTGTTGCTGGAGCTCGCTGGTATCGTTTCTAGGGGCAGGATCCCTGGCCCTGCCAGCAGGATGCCTGCCAGATCCAGGCAGGAGTCTGCATTCAGTGTGGAAACCTCCTTTTAAAACAGGATTCTTTGGCTTCAGGGTTTTGTTCTTTCCTCATGAAAACAATCCACACCCAGTGAATCATCATCTGGGCTGATTTTTTTTTCCCACCATATGCAAGTCCTTCCTGAGAAGTCCTTGGAGTCATGTCAGCCACACAGAGCCAAGCCAAATGTGCACATGCATCAACCTGTGTGAGGAAGAGTGAGGCACCGTAGGACTGTGACTGCTTTTGCTGTACTGCACAGGTGGATGTGCACACGCGTGGAACAGAAAACACAAAGATTCCTTTTCAAAGCATATTCATGTGTTGGAGGTACCTGGTGGGCTTCCCACCTGCAGAAAGGGGTTATGTTGTATCAGAAATTGAATCAGTGGTTGATCCCAACTTGATGCCTGCTTTGGACAGTTACTAGTATTCTGCAGAATGAATAGCTTGAGGGAAAAACAAGGGGGCAATATGATGGACTCTCAGTAGAAACTTCCTTAAATGCTGGGCACAGCTCTTTATGTCCAGTTTTCTTTACTGTATATTCACTAGTTCTCTCTCATTTGATCTTAAAATTCTATTTGTAGAGCTGAAGAGCTGTGTAAGGCCATGTTTTTGTTTTAATCACAAAAACTTCCAGAGGTTTTCAGCTCCATAAAACTTATCAAAGTTTATTCTTTCCTCAAATAAGTAGATAAGGCCTGTAATGAACTGCAAAATAGATACATGTGCCCAAAGATGAAACTTCTATTGCAGTATTTTTTTGTACAACTTGTCAAATGCTTCCTTTAGGGAAACTTTGCTATCTGTAACTAAAAATACTCCTGAATGGGATTAACCTTGAGGGAAAATACGTCATTCTTTAATGTTAAGTGCAGCAATGTAAGAGACTGAGAAGGGCTTGATCTAAAGTTCAGTGAGGCAAGCAGGACTTCTCTGGCACCAAAGGCTCTGAATCAGGCTATGAAGTTTCAAAGAGCTGCTCCTTCACAAATAGCACTTCTTTTCTTGAGCTGGTTTCTGGAACACAGCGGCTTTGTGTTCTGCTGCTGCATTTTTCTCTCGTCTTTGTAACTATGTCACTTCATTCACTGAATATGTAACCAACTTAACACCCTCTGCTTTTATTCTCTTTAATACAGTTTCCTTTTGGTGCAAGCTTCTGCTGCCAAGGAGAGAGAGGGACAGCGAGAAGCTGCTCATGTGAGGAGAGCAGAAAAGCCTTCTCTGTAATCTGGTGAACAATAACGTTTATCACAATGCTGCAAGTTAGAGCAACACTTGAGGGAACCCTAGCAAATTCAGGGCTGCAGATGTTCCATTTCTTCAGTGGCTTTTTCCTGGTTTACATTCCAAGGAAATTAATCCCCTTTTTTTAAACCAGGGAAAAAGTATTTTAATAATTTTGTTTGCTAGACTGTGGGGGTTTTGTTTTTTTCCTAGGCTTCATTCTAGTTATGAATTAATCTTATTAAATAGAGTCTTCACATGCATCTATCCACTTCTGCCTTATTTTGAGGCAAGTGTATTCTTATGTCTGAGGTTAAATATATCTGATGACAAAGCATTCTGTATTTAAATAAGATTCAGCAAATGTAGGTTAGCTCAAGCTCTTTTTATTTGAAACTTCCAGGTGTTTAGAAACTGATACTAAAATGATTTCTTTCTTACATTGGATCTAGTTCTGCTTTTACTGAAACAGCAAAATGCAGGCAGTTCTCTGATTCTAGGATTTGACTGGACCACCTTATAGCATAGGAAACAAAATAAAACCCACAGAACCAGGAGAAAAGGTTAGATGGCTGCTCTGCAGTAATTGACTCTGCCCAGATGAATATGGGGTAGTGTCTTTTCTTCATACAGACAATTACAGCGTGTGAGTGAGTGTGAGTAATGCTCCCCAGCTCAGCGAGGGACTGACATACTTCAGTTCTCTTTGCTACATGTTCTCTTGACTGGCACTGCAGTGCATAATTTTAGATATTTCCTAGGTCAGTGGAATTTTTGCCTGAACAAAAGCTTCAGGAATTCAGGATGTTGGGGTTTTTTCATAAGTTTTGTTATTCTTTTGGCTGTACTAGTACAACTGAGTTGTCCTTCACACGTCAGTTTCCTCAGGTTTCTATTCTCAAGGAAGCCAATGTCTATAATTACTTTGAAAACTCCTGCCTAGCCGTGCCTGTGTCTACTACTGACAGTGTGCAAAACTTTTCGAGACCGTAACATTTTCCTATACAACACAAAAGGCATCAGATAAGCAGTAATTCCTGCTGAAATGTGCTGTAGGAAGGTAGGAGAAGACTGTTACTTGAGTTTAAAAAAGTGGTTTTCCACTGACTTGTACAGAATGACTTCTGTTTTATACCAGTTGAAGAAGAATAGAAGAATGAGGCTTTAGCTGTGGTTGGTTTTCCTCTCAGTGCAAATTTCTCACTGGCAAGAAAAAGCAGCCTCAAAACAGAGGTAAAGTACTACATCTAAATTAATCTAAACTAAGACTGTGCGTGTCAGTATTGAGACAGACATCTATTTTTTATTTTTTATGGAATGCAGGAAGTGTCCAGCTGTTGAGGAAGGTACTGGCTCTCCAAAGCAGCACAGTGTGCCACTGGGTTTTTAATTAGCAGACTGCAAATGATGCCTGGTGGTCTGTCAGTGAATTCTCCAGCTCCTCCCAGGCGCCAGCAACCCTATATTAGAATCAGACAGCAGAAACTCTCAGATTTCTCCATCTTTTCCTCAGGGTGAGTAGAACTCCCTCTCAGGCAGGGTCTGGGATCTTCCTGTGTCTCATCCCATGAAACACCCTTGTTTTCATGGGGGTGAGAGCAAACTGATTGATTTGCAGTTCACCTTAACAAACTGGGCTGAAAAGAGTGGCAGTGGTAGTTTCAAACGTGGGTTTCCATACAGTTCTGGAAACCTTGCAGAACCCTGAGTAACGCAGGTTGGGTGCAATGTGTATTCCAAGAGTAGTGCCAGTTAGGCTGTTATCAGCTGGGATAGTCCTGTCCTGCAGAACATCCTAAAACCTTAGTGCAGTGAAAACTTTCAGAGCAAATCCAGTCCTGAACTTGGAGCCTCACTGGGAACAAGAGTTCAAGGAACAGCAGGCTTGGCTCGGAGCTGGTTTTGAGCCAAATCCAACTGTTGTACAAACTATTTTAGAGAAGTAAATGCAAGAGGTTTTTCCTCTTCAAGAGCATCCACAGCCATTACCTCATTTCTATTTTCCCCCCGTGATAGAAGCTCTACAGCCCATTCAGAGGCCACCTTACACTTGGATTTTATCCTTTGGTTCCTGCAGACTTAAGTTCACCTCTAGTACAGCCTGATCACTCTTTTGTCAGACCTCATCTGAAGAAGGAATTGCAGCCAGTGGCCACCCTCTAGCACACCTGTGCTGATGCCAGGGAGACAAAACTGTTTGGGAAGCCAAGCTTCCCACTGGCACACGCTCAGGGTTCAGGCAGCGTGCGCCAAGGTTTGCCCTGACTGTGTTTGGGGTAGATTTGTTCAGGGCTGGCCACTGATCACTCGTTCAGGGGGTACTGACCCACGCAAGCAGGAAGGTGTTGGGTCCAGGTGGTGATAGTGCTGATGGTAATTCTGTGGCTATGCTGAAACAGGAGCTTCCTTGCTATCTGCTGAGGTAATTAATTGCTGCAGCTTGCAGTAATGAGCTGTGAAACAAATCAATCCCTTGGGCACAGAGGGTTCAATAACTCCTGCACTGTAGGGAATGGAGCTGGGTCATTTGCATCAAGCAGGCTAATGGGGAGCTATTCCACCTGCAGCTGAGCAGCTCAACAACAGCCAAATATTGGAGAATTTCCTGAAGTCCTGAAAGGAGCCAAGGGCCTAACTTTGATGGGAAACCAATCCTTCTGCTGGTGCACTTGGCACTGCAAAAGCTATTGTTGAGCACTCAGTGGCTGTTCCATTGCTTTGCAGGATGTTGGGGGCTGAAGATCACTTTTAGCTGCACTTCATCCAAACTGTTTTATTTTAAGCATATGTTCTGTGCCCCTTTGGTGGGAAATTTCAGTATCCCATAAGCTTCCTACAAAAGCCCCTGCCTTGTTTTGAAGAAATAGGTGAGTCAGTATGAAACTGGTCTTAATTAAATTAATGGATTCTTCCTGTAAAAGTGGACAAAAAATAAAAAGCTATTAAGACTGAACATTGTTATGACTTTCCTTTCAGTAAGACTGAATTTGAGTTTTCTCTGCTTGTGTACACTTGGGAGGATAGTTACATGTTTTGACACACTGGGTAGTCACAAGAACAGGCCTGATTCTTTGTGGCTTCTTGATATGGAATTATAGGAAGAAGTGAGTGTTTCAGTGAGATAACAACACACCTGGCTGACATCAGGAAACCTTCCTCTAATCAAGGGTGACTTCACAGAACTGTGTGTCCAAAACTCAAAACATGTTAATG
Source organism: Platysteira castanea (assembly GCA_013397175.1). Classification (NCBI taxonomy): domain Eukaryota; kingdom Metazoa; phylum Chordata; class Aves; order Passeriformes; genus Platysteira; species Platysteira castanea. The sequence goes on from VYXC01001353.1 coordinate 780,761, forward strand.
CAATTAAAGATTTACTTAAGCTGAAGATTTCTGCCTTCCCTATGTAATAGATCAGGTGGTGGAGTTTGGGGACTTTTTCATTTTGTTTTTCCATTTTTTGCAGGTATGTTATAATTGTAAATAAATCCCAGGAGATGACAGTGTGTTTGTGGATTAAAGAGAAAGAAGGAAAAATGAACCACCTACCCAGCTGCAGGGCAAATCTAAAACAGGGGCCACTTGGCAATGACTACACTTTTGGAAGCACAGAAGTTGTGTGAGACTCTGGATAGATGGGGGAGCCAGCTGTAGTTGCTCTGCTCCTTCCCATTCCACCACCACCGTCCATTTCTCCCTTCCAGGCTGAGCCATGCACCTGGGGACTGGCTCCGTCAGTGGTTGCTGAGGGGGAGGGTTAAAAATAACCTCTGCTTTTTCCTAAGATTATTTTTAACCTGGAATGCTGAAGTGATCTGGTTTACAGTGTTACTTGACAGACAGGTCAGGCTAACTGAGGGTACAGGCAGCTTTGGGCTTTGCTGTCGGAGCTGCGTGTGCCTTTTACATGCTTCATTTGTCTTGGGTTCTTTCATGAAATACAAGCACTGAGTGCATGAAATCTGAGTTGTGAGCCTGACTTCCTGATGTACAGGTCTCTTAATTTCCCTTTCTAATTCTGCTGGAAGGTTTGGGTACGTGTGGATCCATTTACCTCAGCTATAGAATAAAATAGCTGAAGTCAACCAGTCAGCTCCTATGAGACACTGGCTGCTGGGGAGAAAAGCAGTATAAAAAGTTGATTTCCTTTGGAAAATTGGCCTCTTTTGATAGTTTTGGTTTTGTACACATACAGACACTTGTCCACTTGAACATGCAGAGCTTCTCCTGTTTTTTCAAATCCAAGCAACAGCTGAGATACTAATCTGTTAGTATCTAGTTCTTCCTCTAAAGGACAGTGACTTCTTACTGATTTTTATATTGAAAACTCTTACATTAATAATCTTGTTATTCTTATGTGAATTAGCAAAATAACATATCCAAGCATTTGACTGGGATCTAATGAGTCATTTCATCTCACATGTTGGAACAGAAACCAGAGGATTCTGACTAATACCTTGAACTACTTAGTCATGGTGGTCTCAATTATTCAAATAACTGCAATATGAAAAATAATACTCTACATTTTTAAAAAATACAAGAATATTTTGTAACTACCACTATTCCTAATACATAGGGAAAATGACAAGCGGTTGAACAAAACACATATTGCTTTTATTTTTTGAAAATAATGAGAGTCAAAACTTCATCACAAAGACCAAGTTACCATAGATTTTGTTTGTTTCGTAGTTCTGAAAAAAAATATTTTCTTATTTCAAAAGGAAACTAGATGTAAGACATCATTTTGGTAGAAAACTGTTCTCCACCATCCTGGGCTTTTATGGCATGTCTGTCACACTTTTTTATGGCATGTCTTTCTCTCCCTTTATCTCTCAATTCCTATTTAACACCTGATGCTTTTCTTCCTGCACTCCTCTTGAGAGATATAAAGCCCATTTCTCAATGGTGTTTTTTCCAGGGAATGTGTCACACTTGTAGGGAGGAAATACCAGATTCATGACAACACCTTGTCTGTGCATAGCAGAGTACTGCAGCCACAGCAGCTGACAGGCACTCCAGGACTTCATGCTCTGAAGGTGTGTTGCTTCAACCATTTTAGTTTGGAGTGTGGTTACAAGAAGAATTGTGTTGTCCCTTCTTATTCACCCTTTCTCCCCTTACTTTGAGATATAATTCCTCTCAAAGTCTCAGATTTCTTTCCTAAGGCCTAGCAGCTGCCTGGCCTTGTGTGTGCTCTAAGTGTGACAGCTCTACAAAAGAATAAATACCTTGAAGCTACTGCCAGGCTAGATTTGGATTGTCTCTAGTCATCCACATAGCTTTATAATTGGGAAGAATGTTATGATTTGACTCATTATGCAACTATCTCCATAAAAGAAGGAAGTATTTCTCTCCTTGGGAGGAAATTAGGGTGAGTCATAGCTGGTGTTGAACTGAGTTAGACGAGCTGGTGCTGAACAGAGCTACAGAGCAAAGGAAGAAATCCTGATTAGGACAGTATATTACAGCATCTTGCTGAGCTATAATGCTGACCTTCTTACAGCATTGAATTTTTGTAGTACTGGGAGTTTTCAGAATGCTTTCAGCATTTCAACCAGCAGTCAAATGATTACCACCTTGCAGTGTAACTTGAAAGCCCAGAGTACCACTTGGGCCTTGTTTCCTTTCCTGTGACAGTGTCTGAACTGCATTAACCAGGAGTTGGTTAATTAACAGAGCAAGTCATTATCAAACACTACCCATCAGGGAACTGGAAGTGAACCCTTGCAGGCTTTAGGAAGTGACTTGGGGCTATTAGTGGGGGGTACAGATTTGTGGGAAGATGTAGTATGAAGGACAGCAGGATTCCATACACTCACCATGCTACATGCAGAAGGGAGGCCTTAATTTTACATGTAGACGAGATTGGAAACAAGATTGCGTACTTCAGTTTGCATGAAAAGGAAGCATGACATGAGCAAGGTTTTACAGCCTCTTTCCATCTCACTTTTTTCCTTTCCTCAAGAGCATTTAAAGGGAAAAATAGCAGGGCATCCTTTTGCACTGAGCTGTGAACAGCACTCAGTGTGGAAGGTATTCAGCTCTCCTGAACAGGGCTCTGCTGTACCCATCCATCAGGGCTATAAAAGATTCATTCACTGTCCTGCTTGGTTTTCATCTATTTTAAACCTTGAGAGACCTACTTACATGCCCTGTAAAACTTACACAAATCATAGGATTTGGGAATATTTCTAGTGAAGTACATGCCTTTTGCTCTCAGAATGGCTACTCTTCTGCTACAGATTACCATGACAATCATTGTGCAGGCATGAAAACCTTTTGAAGGGGGTGGCGGGGGGATGAAATTTGTAGTAATTTTCATGCTTATTCATTATTCCTTATTTTGTTATATTTACTCCTCACTCTTTTTGTTTTGCTAATGTCCTGCCATTCTCTTTCCCTCTCCATTTCCAAGGCCCAAGTCTGCAGGCAGGCACATTCTGCTAATGGGCAGAGTTTGCCATGCTCAGCAGAAATAATCAGCATTGGTTTATGATAAGAAAAAGTCAGTAAATTAACTTCCTCTAGTTCTGCTTTGCCAGAAGTAGTGTTTTGGTTTATGGCAGAACTGGGAGGCTTCACCTCTGCCAGGTGTGTGCACATGCCTAACCTCATTCTGCTGTCTCAGACTAAGCAAAGAGCTGGTCCCATCTGTGGTTTCATCCTCCACAGGCAATTCAGCTTTCTGTTTGTGTAGTTAAAGCATTTAAACCACTCTTGTTTGGATATAGATTAGCCCCTAAAATCGAAGGTATTTTCATGAGAAACCTCTATGAAAAACAGTCCTGTATCAACAGAATACAACAGTATTGCACTCTCATTATGTGTAAGACATGTTGGGTACTTACCCATTTCGGGACTGTGGGCTCGCAGCTTCAAAATCCCCTCTCTCTTCCTGATGTGAGGAGACCACACTTGAAGGGTAATCTTGAGTATCCTCCCTGAACCCTTCTGCCTCCCAGTAAGCTTCTCCTTGGCGTGGCAGAGGAGTTCTCTGGGGGTGTGCAGAGGTCTCATGAACTCGTGGCTTTAAGCTGTGCACGGAACCATCACGGTATCCATGATGGGCTGCGTGTGCCGCCAGCTTTGCCAGTCCTACTGTACTACAGACCAGCAACAGCCTCACGAGCATCCTGGGCTGCTTCCCCCCCACTTACACCTGTCTCTTGTTCTTTTCTCTGAAGCTCAGCCTGAATTACCTCAGAAATGCCCCGGCAGTATTCTTTAACTGGAAAGCTGGAAGAAGGAAGGAAAAAAAAATTTGTAACAAAGAGCGGAAAGAGCTTTCGGCCCTCCCAGCTACTGTGGAAACGTCCGTGGCTATTGAACAATGTGAGCCTGGTTCCTGTGTGGGGCTCAGACGTCTCTGACAGGGGCAAAAAAAGGTTGTAGGAATATAGCTTATTCAAGGAACTTCTGAGCTCGCCTGCCTTCTAAACTTATCTGTGAACAGGAACTCGGCTTTTATCAACTGCCTTCTCCCTCAGGCACAGGAAAAGGATGTTAGCTTAAAGGAAAGGAAGAGAAAAGAAAGGAAAGAAAATACTGAGTGCTCTAACAGATTCTCATTACATTGCCAGAAAATGTCACAGACCTGCTTGGTCCAGTGCTGCACATGAGGGTTTTTTCTACGGTTTAAAGGCTGAAATACCTTGTCTTAGGCAGCAGAGTGTTTGTGGTATGTACAACAAATTGTGGGCATTGAGGGACTCAGAGCAAAGGTACAGTAAAAAAGAGCCTACAAACATCCATTCTTGTATTACTTTTGCAAAGTAGCTCCAGGAATCATAGTCTGTTCCCATCAAAATGGAAGATTTTCATGAAGTTGTCCTTCAGAGAGGACAGGATAATTGAGCATTTTTAAGAATTTCTGTTTGGGTTGTCATCTCTGGGCATCAGGCCTAATTTTTTTTGTTTGGTTGGTTTTTTTTGGTTTTTTTTTGGTTTTGTTTTTGTTTTTGTTTTTTTAGTTAGCAAGGAAAAAAACTAGCCAAGAGCTGCTGTCAAGAGCTACCTCTGTCACCACATTCTAATAATAAAGTTTAAAAAAAAGGCTGTGGAGGATGCATGTAGTTTTCTTACTGGTTTTGCTTTGCTTGGTGGTGCTGCTTTTAGTTTTGTTGCTTTCATTAACTGTGTTTCTTTTTTCACTGTCTTGCAGGGTGATGTGCTCTGGCATTTTAAAGAATAAAATGAAGGAGAATGATGCTCCACTGACAAAACAAGTGGGAATGCAGGACTGCTAGATCACCTCTCAGTGTGAATGATGAGACGAGCAGCCCAAAGTTCAGTATGTCCTGCAGAGCATTAAATGGAAAGCTTTTATGGATCCGTTCCAATACCAGCTGAAAATAGAGGATAACATCTCTCCAGGATTTTGGAAGGCCTTATTATTATAGGCTGTGTATTAGCATCTCCTTATCACTGGCTGGATTTGCAGCCCTCTCCTGATGCCCCTATTTTATGCTTAATGGAAGAACCTAGAGAAACACCGAAGTGCCCTTCCTGACCTGTGGTAGACACTGCTGCCTAAGAGCAGTGACAGCAGCAGATGGGGCCAGGCAGGGAGAGATTTTGCTAATTCTGAGGGAAAACCTCCTCTTGCTGTAGCAGTCACTTCTCCAGGGAGATGAAATCACAAGGTCTGGACTGAAGACTGAAAAAAATTAGCAACTTCCCTCTGTTCCTTCCTGCTGCTTTTATTTCAGAGTTGTGTGCATCCTGCTGTAACACATGTCAGTGTGTGATATTTCATGTGCCATGTTTCACATAGAAATGTGCTTTTCTCACAAGTAACTGGATGTGACCTAAGCATTATATTTGTTTACGTATTACGACCATTATCAGGAAGGAACTGAAGCAAACATGAGACAAACAAGCACCAGGCTCATAACCTGACCTGCAGGGAGATCCTGGCTTGCAGAGAAGTGAGTTGTGCTGCAGGTATTGAAGTCATTCTTCACGGGTGTGATCCCTCCCCAGTGGTGGGGCAGTGTTTCTCTGCCATCCTCCTGCCTCAGAACATCTGCTGCTCCTCCAGGTGCAAGAACCTGTTCTCTGTGCCTTTGTAATGGTGCTGCCCTGTGGGTGCAGCAGGCACAGATTTGCAGGTTAATAATTTAGCATGACTTTTTTGGTAGCGGTTACGAAAGATGCTAAATATGGAGCAAGGCAGGGGATGACGCCCCTTCCCTTGTGACAGGCACAGCATAGGATGCTGCCATGAACACATGAAAGGCATTAATTATCCAAAGGCACTTCCTTACTGAACACTAGTTGGGATTTTTGTCTAATAGCTGTTATAATTTGGGGTATCTGAATAACATGTTCAGGTTATACTGTTGGTTCAGAACATCACTGCCTAGTTTAGTGTTGGTGTACTTTACAGAGCTGGGTACCACTGCTGGAATGAAAGAAATGGGTGAGATAAATCAATTTAAAATATAATCTGGAAAATTACTTGCAAAGTGTTATTGTGAAGTGTTACTCCAAAAATATACTTGAAACCTATTCAGTAAGAGGTTATAATAATCCTGGTGTGGGGATGTTTGGAGCTGCCCTGGTGGTTCTCACAAGTTTTCAGTGGTTCTAAGAACAGCTTGCCAAAAGATACCGTTCCTCTGCTCTTTGTCCCCAGTTACTAGTGACTTTTTTTCCCCTATGCCCTTATTCATGAAAATATTTTTCCTCCAAGTATTTCTGGAAGGTACTTCCTCGAAGTGTTCAAACTATTCTTCAGACTTCAAGCTAGTCTGTAAAGAGCTGATACTGCCAGTTACAGCAGATCAATCACTTAGGCCTTGGGATCTTGGCAGTAAGTGTCAGGACTGCTCTTGCCATGTCTGGTAATTATAACCACCTCCTTTAAACACAGCTCTTAACCCCCTCTGATGTTGCCTGTCCCAAGTATTCAGTGTCCTGTTTGCAATTCCATAACCAAGTTGTCAAATGCCAGCACTGTCCCCTGGATAATCTGCTTAAGGTGCAAAATCTCATCTTGGCCCCTTTCCTTTTGTTTAGGGTCAGAGCCCTGCAGCTACAGCTGGATAGGAGGTGGGCAACCACAGAGTAAACAGTGCCAAACAATGCGTTAGATTAATGGCTTGTCTGATAAAAGGCTTGGCCATACTTGGGAAGCAAATGCTGTGGCTGTTCCAGTCAGCGTCTCCAGAGAAAGAGCCCTTAGAAATTCAGTTTTCACTTAAGAGATTCTGATGATTTTGTTTGTTTCTTTTCTGTCTTTCCAGATTCACTGCCTACTCTGTAATGCTCTTAATTATAGACTTAAATTCCAAATCTGTGTATTTAAAAGGAAAAAAAACCTTGAAAAAATGTTTTAAAAGCCAAGAAAAGATGGAAAGCAAGTGTTGCTTTAGATTCATATATCCCAGTTCCAAATCTCTGAAGCAGACTGAATAACTGAAAGGATTTTATGTCTGGGAAGACAGTTTTGTTGATAGCTGCACAGCAAGGGGATAACTTCTCATTAGGCATTGGGAATTAGATATGGAAAATGCTGTCTCATTCCTTGCCCGCTGCCGATGCGCGCTCATGCGTGTGCAGCTACTCTGGGGGAAGAGAGCATGGGGAGAAGAGTGTCAGGAGGGGGGGCTGAGGGGCTAGAGAGCAATTCCTTTCACTGGTCTGTCCATCAGAGGGAGAAGATGAATTCTTGTTGCCTGTATTTTTAATGGTTTGCTCAGAAGCTATCAGTGGTATCCGACAGCAGAGATCAGTCACGGAAGATTGCTGTCCTGGCAGCCCTCTGTGCACTGCATGTGGCTCATCCCTGTGTGTGTTCCTGAAAAATGGCTTGTCCCTGGGTTATTCATTCCCTGGCTAAGGATATTAGCTCATTACCTATGCAAACGTACATGCAGGGATTCGAGTCCTAAACTGTTTGCCAAAGGATATCAGACAACTGCTTGTTTTCATTAGGGCATGGAAATGACAGATCTGTGACAGTTCTCCTTCTTGCATTTTGAAGTTTTCATAAACGGAGAGAGAGAGAGGAAGGATTTCTGTTTATATATAGCAAGGTTCGATCCTGTCAATATTATTCTTCATAAAAAACCTTCCTGAACAAAGGATATTTACCAGCCACAAAAGCAATCTGTCTTTCCTTTCCTTACCTGTCTTTCATACAAGATCATACTCAGTTTAAATACTTCAGTAGAATATGACCAAATCAGACTCCTTTCATCCAGCAAAATAACTTTGTCAGCTGTTAGTCTCCAGCATAAGCTCATTGTTAAAGGACAAGGTTAAGGCTTTGTGGGCGGAGTAGCTTGCAGCTGGGAAAATTAGAGAAGGAAGAGACCCAAATTAAGTAAAATCCTGTTTAATCTGTTGCAGAAACAAAGAAAAAGACAGTAGAGGACAGGGAATCTCAATTTCTGCTTTGCATTCTTTTCTTTGCCTTGCATCAGTGCTTTGGGAAGAGATAGACTTGAGTTAGAATTCTCTTGCCCATATTCCAGAATTGCTGGCAGACGTTGCACAGACCTGCTTCCAGGTATCAGCCACCAGCACCCAGGGACAAGTGGAGGCACACGAGAGGTGGGGAACTGCTCCTTTCAGGGGAAGTTTCAAGAAACTCTGCTGTTCTGCAGCAAGAGGCTCAATGGCCAAGCCTGAGCAGCCAGAATTCAGACTTTAAATGAACAGCAAGTGGATGGTTTGCCATTGCACAAGTCGAGACAGGGCTTTCTTTCAGTATTCTGCAGATCAGCCAAATGTTTTTGAGATACAGATTTGTTCACAGTGATATGGATTATATTCAACAGGAAAAAAAAAAAAGAGAGCTTAATGTGTAGCTTAAGTGGCTTCTCCTAGTGTTGCAAGGCAGAAAACAGGGAAAAAGAAGCTGCTGCCAGGTGAGATAGGAACTTGGGGTCTCTGAATTGCCTGCTGGAGGCCTTTCTCTTTAGCTGCTGATTAACTTATCTGATACAAGGGGGGAAACTTTACCAGGCAGAAAGTTAAGTCCCCGGCAAAATCTTAAAGCCCAAGTAGCTTGTGTTAACTCTTGTTGTTAGTTTTGTCCGAGGCAAGGCAGGATTGGCAACAAACCGGGACTGAATCCTCTGCTTTGAGTAGAAGAAGGGTCCTGCAGTCGCCTGGAGGTGGCAAACGTGGAGGAGCTGTTATGGATGCTTGCCCTGTATAGATCACCTACGATGCTGTCTTGAGTCCAGAGCTTTCCTAAAAAGGTTTCGAGGTAAAACAATGCCTATGCAAGCTGCCTGCTGCCTTGGGAGGGATCCAACAGCACTGAAATGTGTCTTGTGAGCCCTTTCTCAAGGTCATGGGGACAGGAGAAGGCAGGAAAGGAGTATCCCACTTGAGTATTGGCTAATTCAATCTGGTGGTGATTCATGTTTCATATCCCAGGATGGCTTGATATTTCATGTATTTGTTACCTTTTATAGCAATGCAAAATACGTAGAATTGAATTGTACAAATCACAATGACAGAACAATAGCTGAGCGAAATCAAAATACACTTCTCACTCAGCCTTATCAGCCTTGGTGTTCTCCTGAAAATACCAGTAAAACTCATAACCCTGGGAATAAAACTCATAACCCTGTGCTCTGCTCCAATGGTCTTTGAAAGCCCGGTGAAAAAGTAAATAGGCCCTATAGCAATTCCTAAAGATGGTAAATTCATTTTTTAAACAAATGTAGTTAAAACAAGACTCCTGCCCTGTGCCTGGTGAAATCAGTGGCATTTTTGTGACTGGCTCCAGGAGCAGCAAGGTTAAACCACTGTTGTATGGCACAGCAAGGAGCAGATGTCTTCAATTTGAGAGTACCTTGGGATGAGGAATGAGCACTAGCCACAGTATCAACCACCTTGGGGGAATTTTGACAGATGGTAAGAAAAACCTTATTCACTTCTTGCTACAACAGTCTGGAACTATGTGAGCTCCTATGATAATTGGTATGCTGTGCTGGCCTTCCTCTGAATCTTGCACTTTTTAAAATTAACAATTGATAAATTCATTAGTCTGACAGAGATTTGGCTCCTTTATGTTCAGATGGAAATTTGTTCTTCATTTATAAGTAAGGAGACTTACCTGTGATAAAAGGATTAAGAATTCTGTATGTTATTTCCCAGATCAGTAGCTTTTCAATAATTTCAGTATGGGGTAAAAAAAACCACTTCCAAAAACTGAGGAACTCTTCTTAGTTCCACAGGAAGAACTATGTTTGTGTACACGTCTGCATGTATGTACAGACACGACATTTTTTGTTCAGACTTTTTTCTGCGTGGTCATTCCCCATCTGACACTTCCAGGCTGATACCTCATAGCAGCAGTGCCCTGCAGCCCACTGCACTTCTTGACGTTGTGGTGTGCTACCCTCCATAACACAGCTCAGCCTCTGAATTTCGTATTCTGTTTGCCTGGTGAGAAACAGCAACCAAAGCAGGTCAGGGTTTGGGCTCAGCAGCTGATGCTTCGTGGCTTCCATAGTTTCACATTTGGCACTATTAAAAAGAAAAAATTTAAAAATCACCTTGCAGCACCAGCAATTGTTTTCACAGGTGCTGGCACTGAATTTCAGTTGATGGAGAAACAGCTTATTTGGGCATTCAGGATCTACTTCAGAAAACACTTTAACTTGAGTTAACTGCAAGCACATTAGGATATCTGACTGTGATTAATGATCATGTTTTGGTATTTTTTCCTAGCCAGGCCTTGAGGCTGGATGGATCCTCTGTAAGATTTCCCCAGTCAGTTCTGTGCTGGCTGTGCTCTCCCCGCTGTGCTCTGCAGCACCGGCTCTGACGTGAGGGATGGTGTTTGGTGTGAGATGTTGTCTCACTCTGCGGCAGCGGAGCAGGGCTCTGTCTACAGCAACTCAGAAAAACAAATAGGAAACAGGATTTCCCCCAACAGGCATCTGATTTTTCAGAAATGACCTGTTGTAATGGGATGTACAGCTGAGCAAACCCCACCATTTATACCGAATGACTTCACACTTGACAAACATAGCAGGTGGGACCTCAAGCTCGCTTCACCTGAGCACTAAGCTGTAGCTGCTTCACTTTTTGTCTCAGGATTTACTAGAAATAATGTTCTTGTTAATTTTGTGCAGGGTGGGTTCTGGTAACTGCCAGACCAAGAAACCTTGTCCCTGCTTGTTTGCTCCAAGCACTGCCAGCGTTCCATGCTCTCCACCCTCTGGGGCCTGGGAGAGCTGGTGTTTGGCTCCTGCTGCAGCCTCGGGAGGATGCCCTTCCAGGAACTCAGCTCTTCTGCTAAAGTCTCCCTCTTCACTGAGACCATCCTTCAGTGAGAGCATTGCTGCATATTTTAAAAACTCTATCTGTCTGGAAATTCTCCAGTCAGCCCCTTACCTACTGCTGTCGTCGTCCTCCTCTCCCCCTCCCTTCTTCAAGCTTCCCAGGCAGATCCGTATCATTAATATTTCAGTATCAGCTGTACACGGGCATTGGCTACACTGCAGCACGCTTCATCAATAAGAGCCAGCAAGGGCTGTGAGCTTTGCCACACTGCCTTCATCCAGCACAGGAGGAAGAGCAAAGGCAGAGCCTGCCAGAGAAGCCGAGTATCTGCCGAGGGTAAGGCTGCATCTCGCAGTCCCAGCCTTGAGGTGCTTTTTTGCTGCTTTTCCTCCCTCATTCAGATCATCCTAGATAATACCCTAAGAAGCAACAAGGATGGATGTCTTTAAGAAAGGTTTCTCCATTGCTAAAGAAGGTGTGGTGGCTGCTGCAGAAAAGACCAAGCAGGGAGTGACAGAGGCTGCAGAGAAGACCAAAGAAGGGGTAATGTATGTAGGTAAGAGAGAACTAGTTTTGATGTACTTTTGAGCATGAACAGCTGCATAGATTGTCTCTGACGAAGTCCGGGGAAATGATATTGTGGCTGAAACTTGGGAGTGACTGGCAGGATAGTCTGGATAAGATCCTGAGCTCTACAGAGTTGCTGTGTAAACCTGGGGTGCCACAGCCTCCCCGTGCCTCAGTTTCCCTAACTGTAAGTTAGACACAGAAACCACTACTTGGGGTTTGCAGAACGATGTTAAGGAGCAGATGCTCAGGTGTAAGGTTTGTTTGACTATTCACTGATTGTTTGCTGGGTGAGTCAGACACTCTCCAGGCATCTGAGCTCTGCTGGTCTCTGCCTCACCTCCACGCTGGAAGAGACTCACTGAGGAGGGCCCTGAGAGGAGCCAACGGTGTTAGCAAGAGGGGATTGCAGGATGCATCTGTTTCCCCACAAACAAATGGGTTTATCCTGAAATCCTTCTCCTGTTCACCGACCTCTTTCATTGCCCGTGCAGACATTAATCTTGCTTTACAAGAGACGCCCAAATTCCTTTTGCCCCAAAGAATAGGATCTGGAAAACAGCGTGCCTGATGTCCTGCCTAGAGACCTCTTTCACAGTTAATGGGCTGAAACCTCCCCTTTCAAGGTCACCCTCAAAACCCACTATCTCCACTTATCTAGCACATGCAATTATATGGCTGGATGGTCAGATAGTCCAGATAATACAAACTCTAAAGGGTCTTAGGTTCCCAAGACTGATTATCTCACTGCTGATTACTGCATTTCACACAGCTTTTTATTTTTGCTGGATGTGGGAGTGATTATTTTTGTAGGAAAGTTTACATGCAGACTCTTCCTGCTATCATACTGCAACATCCACAGCTGTACTTAGCTACTGTATTTAAAACCCCTCTATTGCCAATAGCTACAGATATGAATTTGTACATTACAAATTAAATATAAAATTTGTATGTAGCAGCTCTGGTAATGTTTTCTTCTTGAATTTTTAAATACTTAATTATTGACATGCTGGAAATGAGTGGATGTAAGAGTTCACATTTCAATTTGAAGCTGACCCACAAGAAAAAAAGGTAAGCAGCATCCCTGCAAACAACTAAACTAACTACAGTAAGTGAAACACCAGTCTGAGAAATGTCACATGTGGGTGTCACACTGTGGCATCATTACTGCTCCATCTGCTTCCAGATTTGAGTTGTGTCGGGGTTATTCAGAGTTTGTGTACATAATTCCTCACATCTCTGTTCAGTCACGTTGTACATCTCCACACTGTGACCTGGTTTTCATTGTTGCACAGCCAAGAGGTCTCTTTATGGGATTCTAACCTTTTCAAAAAAGTTTTCTACAAGGCTAAAACTAAAAAGCCATAAAACCTGAATCTCTGAATCTGGATCAAGTAAGGGTCAAGGTGAGGATTAAGTGCTTTCTGCTTTTATTGGTTTGGTTTGTTGGTATCCTGCTGGTTCCTGCCCTGTCATGCACTGGACAGAGCTTTGCCTTGGCCCGATTCAGTTCCTGATGGGAAGCTCAGCCCTTTAGGGAAAATTCAGTCTTTCACAGGCAGGAAAAGTAAAGGCCAGATGCTGATTAGCTCAGAAAATAGGGGGTTTGTTTTAATAACCAGAGAAGGTGGAGGTGTGATATAGTGGTTAAAACTGGAATGATTAGTATGATGTTCATGCTGCCTTTTACCACTCTGTGCCACGTAAAGAGTAAATCAGAGACCTGAATTGTTCCTTCCTTGCTCCTTCCCTTGCAGAGCCCTATCCCAGCAGCTTCATCTAGAGCATTAGGTGATGAGTCTTGAATTTTTGGATGCTAGGACAGAATAATATTCTATTGAACCTTGAGGGTCTTTTGAGAACATCAGGAAAGGAAGCAAAATCCCCAGGGCCTAGGATGGATGAAGTGGATCCCTGACTTTGATTCAGGTTTGTGTTAACTCATTGCTGACTCTCCAAGGAGGACTCCAAATGTCTGGGCACAACCACCACATCACTTGCTGCTCCCCAGGAGAAGGCAATAATGCTCACTCAGAGGCATCTCTCTGGAGTGAACAGTCTCACTGGGACACCGGGACCACCTCGTCCCCCCTCTGCTCCATGCAGGTTCAGCTCCCACAGCCCGTGCCAGGGCAGGAGATGCCTCCCTCCTGTGCTAAGCCTGCAATGCAGTGCTCCTGCCCTGCCACCGGCCTTGCTGAACATGTGGGGTAGAGAAGAGGGTGCACAAAAAAGAGGAGGAGAAATCCTGTATCACAGGTCACCTTTGCACTTGGTGAAATCACAGTCTGCTCTCCAAATTCTAACAGCCTCTGAGTGTACTGAAGTGGTAGGGGATCCCTGCATACTTAGTGTGGATCCAGCAGTTGGTTCAATGGGCTGTCTTTTCTTACTTGGTTTAAATAGGGGTGTAAGTGATACTGAAGTTAATTAATGAATTTAATGCAAAGCCACATCAAAGTATTGAGTCATTAATACTGTTTAATGCTGTAGTTCTGGAAGCCTCAACAAAGAATGCACTGATAGTTTCCCAGGATGATTTTCCACCGTGTGTGTTGCAGAAAGCCCCAGCATACCGAGCTGTATTTAAATTGAGTGATTCCTGCAGGACTTAATGCACATCAAAACACCCCTCTCTACCCTAGACCTTCTTCCAGTGCACAGCACTCCACCACCTCAGTCCCACCCTGGCGGTCCCAAAGCTCTTACCGATGACTCACGGCACTCAGAAGAGGCAGGATGCATGAACTTTTAATTCTGTGTACAGAAGCTGCAGGCAAGGACTAATGAGTGAAATGAGATTGAGCATCAGGTGATTGCTTTCTGATTCAACAGATGCGGGCTGCTGGCACTAGTGCGCGCCGGAAGGTCGGGTTTCATGCGGTGCATAATGGATGGGAGCCTGAGTCATCGGGTGTGGCTGGGCTGGGAGGATGAGGCGAGCTCTCCCCAGGCTGCAGCAGTGACTCTTCCCAATGACATTGCTTCTCTCGTGAAACGGATTTGGATGTTTTTCTTCCATCTACATACCTCCTTTCTGGAATTATTTTCCATCCACAAATACAGCACCTACCCACTCCCCTCCCCGTGTAAAAGAATTGAGCCCAGATAGTCACCTTAAAAGCCTGGCAAAAAACACACAGAAGTGCAGCTCTTGTCTCTCTAAGCGTGTTTACTGCAAAACTGAAAGGCCTGAAAGGCTGGTACAGCAGATCATGTCGTTTGCTTACCTATCAACTGCTCTTTGACCAAAAACCAGCAAAGGGCTACGCTTGAGCATCTGTGTCTGATATGAGACAAGCTTGTGGGCCAAATCAATATTGTGGCAGTCTTTTACTGGAATGGTACTGGGAGGGAAAACGAAGCAGGATGGTGTCTGAATTGAACCTTGTGTGTTTGGCCCATTCGGGGGCTCACATTCATGGCTTGAGACCTGCACCTGCCCTGCTCAGGGCTGTGCTTCTGCACACGTTTGTGTTTTGTGGGCACCATTATTAAATCCAGTTCACAGTCATGCACATACATCATGTGCAGCACTAGGAACTGCAGTTTACAGCAGTAACGAGTAAAAGGTACAAAGAGTTCACCTCTTGTTCTCTAAGACAGTTTGGGAGGGTGGAGTGAAATGTTGAGGGCATATTGTAGTAGAGCAGTTTTGTTCTGCCCCAGGCAAACACTGCAACCACCAAAATAAATCAACAATTGAGAATTACATTCAATAATACATAACATGTATCAGGCAGAACAGAGCTGGGCTGGACCTGTTGTTATCAGGGCACTGCACCTGTTTTTCTTTTCAGGCTGTTAATGAGAATGAGCTGTGGGTTGTAACTGGTTTCTCCCACCACACTCATGGATGCTGCACCACTATGGAGTCAAAAATCTGCCTGGTTGTTGTCTATTTTTATCATTTTGATAGTTGGCCATAGAAATCCTTTTATTGTATCAGTATGGGAAACTTGAAGAGAACTGGTACAGGTGCAGATGATTTACAATAGACAGTAAAGTGGGACCAGTGGAATATTTTGGCACTTGTTTATTTAACTTCCAACAGAGATAAATTTGATCCTTTATTTTTTTAATGTGTAAAGCACCTAGTTACCATGGGGGCTGCCCATCTACCATATGAATTAACTTATCTGCAGCAGTATCAAGTAGAAGGGATATATAGCTGGTCACTTCAAGCGTGGAGGAAAATCTCAGAGATTAATTATTCCTTAGGACTATTTGTGTTGCAAACTGAATACCTTCACATCCTGTTAGCTTTCCTGCATTGAGAACAGTGAGATAAATTACAGTGTAAGCATACATATGGTGTATTTTCATAATTTCAGATAAAACCATCTGCTTTCTGTGTATTGCTGCAAGCAGGCACTTACAGCCTAGGCTGAGGCACCCACCTGGGAATCTAGTAAATAAATATGTAGTAGGTGGGTGGTGGTTCTCAGTCTCAGGTTCCTCCAGAGTCTTTTTTGGTGACTTTAAATGACCACTGTGGCCAAGTACCCTGCTGAAAGGCAGGGGATAGTCATTGGTGTGACATCTTGTCTTGCAAGACTGAAGTAGGTGAGATGTTACCAGGCCATTTTTACAATTAGCTTTACTTACAGTCATTTTTACAACTAGCTTAAAGTTGATTTACCACCACTCAAATGCTCCTTTTGGAAATATTCCAGGGACAAATTTTCATACTTCAGCATGGTATAATCAAGATTTTTCAGGTCTAGGCATCTCCAGAGAATTTGCTGTTGAAGCCCTCCAACTCTCAACACCAAGGTACTGACTGGCTTTACTGGGGAGGGAAGCTGGTCTCTCTTCTGGCTCTGTGAATGGTTTGTGTCTGAGCAGGAGGTACCAGCAGCACCTTGGTTCCCCACTGCACTTCCTTGGAACAGGAAGCCATCTGTGTCCAGAAATGAGGGTGTTCTTTGCCAGGCACACTGATGGATTGTGTTTCCTTTCACAGGCACCAAAACCAAGGAGGGCGTAGTGCAAAGTGTGACCTCAGGTAAGGGCACAGCCCGAGAGGGATGTGGAAATCTGTGGGGATTTGTTGGACCTCTTGGGAAGGCCATCACCCCTGCCAAGTGGGAGGTCTCTGGGACACGGCTGGTCTGCCTGACCTTCCTGCTGATGAACAGAGGCTGCTTGCCAGAAGCGATGGTTCAGGGTCTGGCATTTGCAGGGACACGGACCGGAGAAAATATTTAATCAGTAGAGTAGGTCAAAAAAATTTAACAAAGGTTACTTGGCAGACTGGGATGATTCACAGCAATTTAGACATTTCACAATGTCAGGTGCACAGCCCAGCACTCAGACAGGATTTACTTGCCTCAGATCCTGTCTGGCCAAAACCGTGGTTTTTGGGAGACTCTTGTTGCAGAGACAGGGACCCAAAGGGTTCCTTCTAGAGTATCCCAAGGGATATCCAAGGCAGAGCAGCCATATGGACTACCCTGAAGGAAGATGAATGGATCCTTTCCCTGGAGAATTTCATAACTATTGCTTTTTTCTGCCAAGGGGTACTAAATCAAACAGAAGGTACCCAGGAAGAGGTCATGCACAGCTTGCAATGCAAAATGCCTTATTTACACCGTTGTCTCTCAGTGTCTGACAGTGATTTTTTCATTCTCCAGTTGCCCACAAAGACTGACAGGCTGCAGTGCTGCTCTCTGAGCAGCATTTTGTGTCAGACAGAAATCCTCACGTACACGATCTAAATTCAGATGTGGTCTCATGTGAAAAATCCAAACAAGGACTGCACCAGGACTGATTTCTTCTTTTACATCAGTGCAATCACTTTATCATCCCAGGGAATTTGGCAGCCTTCTGGCAGTGTCTAGCTTGCTGACTTTCTGCTTTTGTTGAAACTGCAGTTGCTGAGAAGACCAAAGAGCAGGCAAACGTGGTGGGAGAAGCTGTAGTAGCCAGCGTGAACACAGTGGCAAACAAGACTGTAGAAGGAGCAGAGACCATCGCGGCCACTACAGGAGTTGTAAAAAAGGTAGGTTTCTTTCTTCTGTGATGTGCACGACAGAAGAGCCGTTGGATTACACTTAAACTACATGCAAACACTTACTGGTGATGGTATTACATATTTCATGAAAGGTTTTCAGCAATATCTCCTTTTGTATAATACTTAATATTACCACATAATGCTTAATATAGTCACAGAAACATTTTGTTTGGAAGGGACCCCTTGAGATCATCTAGTCCAACCCCCTTAGGGCCAATGAGAGAGGACTGTGTCCCACTGGGTTTTGAATATCTCCATGGAAGGAGACTCCACAGTATCCCTGGGCAACCTGTGCCAGTGTTTGACCACCCTCATATGAAAAAAGAGAACTGTTTTCTTCTGTTCAGACAGACACATTAAACACTTGGTGCCTGTTTTCTCTTGTCCCATCAGTGGGCACTGCTGGCAAGAGCCTGGTTCTGGTTCTCCACTTTCAGCCTAATGTAGAAAAGCATTTTTCCCAGAGACTTGAGTAGAAATGTGTCGGGGCTGCAGGGAGCATCTGGACTGAGTCAGAGCTCAGGGACGTGCAGGGTGGGAAGGCACAGGAGCCAGCACTTGCCCTGACGCCTGTGCCGTGCTGGTGGGATGCACAGGCTCGCCCTGGCCACGGCAGCTCCGGAGGCAGCAGAGGGCAGCAGCAATTCAGGCACAGCCTGGTTCCAGCAGAAAGCCTGACCCTGCTGCTCAGCTTCGTGCTGGTTTGACAACAACCAAGTGCTTATTGATAAAGGCCGTGTGACCCAAATTGTGTACGGATTAAGCCAGATTCAGACAAGGCATCTTCTGTCCTCCAGCCTAATTTGACAAACGGGGCTGCTTCAAGTGAGAGGATTAAGGGGTGTGTGAAGGAGCAGAACAGTTCCTTGGATGAAGGCAGTGTTGATCATTAGAGAAGATGCTTTGGTAACAAACAGCACCCATTTCTACAGCACGAAGCCAATACTTGGCAGCTCTTTGGTAAGCCCAGGCTCTTTCCCCTCTTCAGAGAGTGTGATCAGTGCTGTTGATGGCCACATGAGCTTGATGAGTCACAACAAACCCAAACCCAGAATCAAAGCAAAGCCAGGCTGGCCAAAATTGTTTTAATTGTTCAGAGTCGGCTGATTAATTTCCTGACCTGCACATAAACACATTGTGATGTGAAACAAAACTTCTACACAGCATATAAATCCTGAGAGAATAGCCTAACAAAAGAGGAGAACAGCAGCTACAAGTGACGCAAAATGTCCTCCTGAAAGCATGTGAAAAGGGCAGATACAGGAGTTCTGCTAAGCCCTTGGGATAAGTTTAATCTCTATTCCCACAGGGAACAGCAGTTAGGCTGCAGGAGGGCAAACAGTGATTCCCAGTTCCATGGGGCCAGAATACTCCTTCCTACCTTTTGACTGACCGTGGGGTGATTGACCCAGGAGAGTGAGGAATTTGCTGATGGTAGGAATCCCTGCTGCAGATATCGAACTGTCTCCCCTCCAGCAAGGACTGAGCAGCAGCAATCCTCTTCCCCTTTCCTCCTAAGTGAGAACCCCACCTCAAAGGTTGACAGCTACAGTTTACAGCTAATTTTAGAGTTTAAACCAGTGCAGGTTTTCCAGAGAGCATCTGAACTGTCATTCTGCTGTCTTCCATTGAGATGCCTGACTGCTTACACTTAAAATGGAGATTGATTAAGAAATAAAAAATTAGGATGTGTCACATGCTAAAGGACAGAAAAAATGGAGCCAGGACACTGCTTTGGATACAGCATCATGGTGTCATGCCAAACAGCAGACATGGGCAGCTGACTGAAAACAGGAGGAGAAAAACAAGACAAATCACAGGAGAAAAATACTTCAGGAAAAATGTTTGTTTCTGTGAAAGAGGGTTCATCTGTTCTGCTAGTTTAGTTCATCTTAGGAGTGCAAATCTTTTATTCGTACTCACCCACCATACTTCAGCATCTAGCTAGACACCTTTTGGATCCAGCTAGACACAGAAGATTGAGCTCTGCGTGCACACCCAGTGCACCCCCACTGCCAATGGATAATTGCCACGGAGCCAAAGCTGCTCCAGAGGGAGGGCCCTGAAAGGAGTATAAGGAGTTGTGCTGGGCTCTCAGCACCAGCTGGTTTTTCTCCAGAACTGCTCCTATCATGTTACACAATTTGCTAATGGAAATACATCCAGAGTTTGCCAACAGCAGCACCAGGCCCTGTAATGCATGTGGGAGATCCACTGGAGATACACTAAGAGTGATAAGATATAGTTCTTAAATGTTTAAACAGTGAATACCCACTGTCATAATATTGCAGTTCTGGAATCATCGCAGCATTTCAGCCCCTGAGGTTTGAGAGAGCTGTTCCATCCAGTCCTGAGACTTGTTTGTGCTCCACACCATCCTCCTTTCCAATTGCACAGAGCACTTGCCAACATCTTATTTGGGTTTTCAGCTATCTCCAGTGTTGTTCTCTGCTCTAGAAGGGCTGTTCAAAGTGCCAGGGATCTGTGAATGCGTGGCACTGAGCAGTGCTGCGGGGTGACTCGGGGCTGGGGACTTGAGTGGCCCAGGAGGCATGTCCCCAGCTGACCATTCCCAGGATTAATATCAATTACAGGGTGCTTGTTGACATTCAATCTCTGCATTTGACAGCTGGGGTCAGTGGCAGGCACACACTAGGAAGGAGAGGGGAACTCTAAGGGTTTTGGCTTAAGTTTTGCTTGGGATAGCCATGGGGTGCTTGAGTTCTGTGGTGTATCAAATGGTCATGGGAAAGAATTCAGCCCTTTGTTGCATCATGGCAGGCACTGAAATGTGGACACCCTGGAAACCTGCTGTTCCGTACTGTCCTTGGGGGAGCACTCAGAGCCACCCAGAAGGAAATGGGGCTGAAATAACTCTACACCGGTGGAGGGGTGCCAAGCACCAGATGAGAACAGCCTTGGGCAGTGCTGGCACTGCCTGATAGAGCTTTGGCACTGAGCTGGTCACTGCTGAGTACAAGAAAGTATTCATTGATTTGGGGCAGTTTTTAAGTATTAACTAAAAAGTCTGTAAATTAAGAGGTTATAAACTGTCCACAATTTTTCTGATACACAAAGGAATGAAACCCATCAGTAGTGTGTTCTGTCTGTGGCTTTGCACCAATGCCCATCCCTATCCCTGAGGTGGACATTAAGAGATTCCACTGAGATAACCACCCACTAAATATCCCTGCCTTAGAAGAGGATTAATCCTTCGTCTGTATGACACAGCACAGAGCTTGCTGCAATGCAGACACCACGTGGTTGGGAACAAGCCCATGTACATGCACACGCTCTCAAAATGTCCCTCAGGGTTTGGAACAATTTCCCCAGTAAGTGATGCTTCCCTACACCCTCCACCTAGATCTTCCCTTTAGATCTATTTGTCCTGTCAGTTTTTATGATTCAGTTGTCATTTCATGACTCTGTCACTTTGAATTGGGTCTGATCCTTTTTTTACTTCACTCCATAAATTAAATGAGCATTCGTCAGTTATGTGCAACTGCTGGCGCATTCGCTGGCATTTCTGTGCACCTGATCTGGCGCACGTGGGCCGCACCCACACTGTGGCTCATCTCTTTCATAACAGCTGCACATCTTAAATGTGAATGGCTGATGTTCATGGCCTTAATTCCCTTCATTTACACCCTGTGATGCCTCTAACGCAACGACAGTCTCACTGAAGGAATTAGAAGCAGGAACTGAGTGACCTCCTTGTTCAAGTTAGATTGGGCTGGGCAAGTGCCACTAGGAGAGAGCAACCAAGGGCATCTCAGAAGCCACCAAGGGCAGAGCTGCTAAGCAGGAGGAGCAGAGAAATCAACAGCAAAACCTAACAATTAAGTAGAATAAATAGCTGAAACTTCTTCCCCTTTGTATTCAAGCTTCCCTGTACTTAGGTGATGCAGTGATGCATCCTGGTGGCATCCTTCCACATCCCATGGAGCAGGGGAGACTGCAAAAGGGGCGTGGAGTGGGGTACTCTGCCTACAGGCACTTTTTCTGTGCTTCCCTCTCAGTCTCGTTAGTGCGTCCAGGCATACATTTTCCCATGCAAAATAGCTGAGTCAGTGGCACTGGTGGTGCCTTAAAGCCAACAAGACCATGGGTGTGCTCCATGGCTCCAGGCTGTACCCCAGCAATCCCATAGGATACATTGTTAAATACGTGTTATTTGTAAAAGCAGTCCCAGGAGACTCTCAGAGAGTCTGGCTGTGAGCTGGATAAAAACAAAGCCACCCAAAAGTCTACCTGGATTTGAAGGGTAAGACAGGAATCCTGCATGTCCCTCTGTCTGTCCTGTTGGTGGGTCCACTCACTTTAATCAAGGGTTGACCCCTTAGTCGCAGCTGTCAGCATCACCCTGAGCGCACTCAGCCTGAAACCCATGGAGGACAGCTCGTCCACAGGACCTGTCAGGCTGCCTGAGGGTTCCGAGGGAGTGGTTTGGGGATGCTGCCAGGCAGCGCCGTGTTTGCTCCAGCACCCACGGTCAAGAGCACTACAGGAGGCTGAACCTCTCCACCTTACACAACTGATGTCCCATTGAGGGCTCTTAAATTTGTAGCAGATTAGGCTGGCAGTGAACCTTTCTGGCTTTACAGCCTCAAAATAATAATAATAATAATAATAATAATAATAATAATAATAATAATAATAATAATAATAATAATAATAATAATAATAATAATAATAATAATAATATCATCTTGCTTGCCACTGAATTTGTTGAGATTTGATGAGTATATTCCTGCATCCAATATTTGGAATGCCTTCTCTGTTATATAAGGAAGATAATCTTAGTAAGATTGTTTATGTCCGAATATTTGGGGACAGCAACAAAACTCTCGCTGGCCTATAAGATAATACAGACAAAAAATATAAATTCCACTTTGTATGTGGCCTCAGACAGCAGAACATACAAGTCAGTTGTTGAGGAGCTGAAAAAGAGAATTTCATAGATACTGTGAAAAAGAGAAATCTGAAGAATTAAATTATAATTAATTTCTTTCAGTATTTCTGGGCTTTTAAAATCTGTTTTTAAAAAAACTTACTATAATATATGAACCCAGAAGCCTGTAGTACAGTCTACTTAAGATCCCTTAGGATTGCACAGGAATATTTTTATAAATGGGAGGTGTTAAGTAGTTGAGTTTTTCATTAGTGATAGCTGAACGTGTACCTACGTTTCATAATTTTAGCAAAATATTGTGTTTTATATATATGTATCTTCTGTGGTGTAGATATTCTACATAAAAATATATTTTTAAACACACAAAATATTTAAAAACTTGTATTGTATTCCTGGAAGGAAAAGTAAGGTCTTGTGTTTCATTTAACTGTTGTGTTCTTCATTTTACTTTCTTCACTAGCAAAAAAAGATTCAACTGCCCACCCAAAATTAAAAGAAAACAGCCCAAAGCAAACTAAATATTTAAATTTTTTTCCATTTAAAATACTTTTTTCTAAGAAAGGACGTCATTTCTGAGGGGAAAAATTCGGCTTGCCCTTTAAGAGCAGGAGAAGCATTACTAATTGCTTCATGGTTTCAACATGCCTTTCGCTTAGAAAATGTTTCCCCTTTTAATGAGGAGATGAGCACTGACAGGAATGGCAAAGCTCTTGCTGTCCCCCAAGGAAGTTGCATTTTCACCCCTTCTTTTTGCCCAGCATCGTTCTGTGAGTCAGTGTTACAGCTGCAGCTGATGCTCAGGAATTTCTGGCTCTTCATCCAACGTGAAGACCCCTACACCACATGGTCCTACTCTGTATATTGCCTTCCTGAGCAGTCCCTGAAATCCCCAGCCAGCTAACACCCAGCTGAAGAATGCAGCCCTTCCTCAGCTCCTGCTCCCTGTTCTGGGCAGGGTGGAAGCGCGTGAGAAAAAGGCTGTGAGGTGACATCCCTAACACGGCCTGACACCTCTTCATCCTGCTACTGTGCTGGTTCCTCCAACATAGTTTAGAAACACGCTCTAGAAACTCAGTTGCTTCCCTTTCTAAAAATAGATGGTTGATTTTCAGCCTTCTGGAGCAGTCTCGGCAGAGAGCACGCTCTAAGGGATCTAACAAGCAGCACAATAGCTGAACGGGGATTCTCCAGCCCACCCACTGCTCCTGGATACGGTGTCCCGAGGGTGGTCCTGAGTGAACCCGAGGGTTCACTCTTTCCACATCTGCCAGAACTGATTCCCGCCCACAGGAACAATAGGTGGTCACACCCTCTAGAAAGATGGGGTGCACTGCACTGGTCCTTGTGTTCCTGTGAGCTGTTCCCCAGTTTTCCCAATGCAGCTCAGCACCTTACGCAGTTGCCTTTGACTGACTGTCACGATTTCACGCAGCAGCTGGCAACTCCACCTGCAAAACACTATGAAACACCTGCTGTTGCAGCTATTGTCAGTGGCTTGCATTGGACGTTTCTTTCCTTTCCACCTAATAGTAAAAAATCTGTTTGTAAAGCTTCAAAATACAATGTGAGGCTATTTACCTGCTTTGGCCTAATGTGCACTGCTGAGTTATAAGGTGTAGCTATGCAAAAAGTAGTGCAAATGCAAATGTAAAGTGCTTTAAAGCCACCAGCTGGATCCTGAGGCTGGATGAGCCTCCATAAATTCAGAGTAGTGAGCTGTTGGCTGGCAGCAGGAGAGCTGACTCATTTCAGAAAGGCTGTGGCCGAGTGGCTCCATCAGAGCAGTGGCCTCTCCTGAAGAGGCACAGGTCTCCCTGCAGGAGAAACTGGCTTCTATCATGTGCAGTTTGATGTCATTTGGTTACCTGGGCTTGCTTAACACAGCTCAGGCTGGTACCAGCGAGAGTCATTTCAGCCAACAATGAAATGCAAGTTAAGGGCACATTCCTTAGGAAAAGATGATTTATTTGTTCCTCCCAAATTTCTTCACACTGAAGGAGTTAAAACTCTGGTCTCAATGACAGAAAAAGAACTGATTTTCTGTATGAAAAGGACCCTAAACCAGGCTGTAAGAAATTGAACTGGCTTTTTTATAGATATCTCCTCTAACCAGCTGCACAACAAAAATGGATTTCAAGCAGTATCTGCCATCTATTAAAGCAGCTATTTTGCTTGCGTGTGTAATGCTCAACCCCATCTCGCGCAGTCTGTCTAAGATTAGGGCGATGACTCTGCATGTGGCAGCAAGGACAAACATCTTGCTTGTGACTTGGCAGGAGGACCTGGCAGCGCCGCAGCCGCCCGAGCAACCCCGGGTGGAGGGAGAGGGGGCCCCGGCCAGCACCGGCGGAGAGGTGAGTGGTGCCACGGCCCCGCTGCCCCGGGCTCTCTGTGCCACACAGGGGCTACTGGTTTCCCCCGGGAGAATCTCCCCTTTGCCTCCTGTGGTTATAGAACTGCCACGCCAGGAGCCCATCTCTGTTCCCACTTCCTGAGTTATTGGACAAAAACGTGAGCTCATCTGTTCTCACTTTCGCCACTTCCTTATCTTGGGAATTTTCCATGAGCGACAGATGGACAGATTGCAAACTGCTGCCTGGTTTGGGTTGATTTTGGGGTGTAAATGCACATAGAAAAGTTAATGCTGTCCTATGGTTCTGTCATCACACGGAATAGCTTTTTCCTGGTTGCAGCCATGCTTTATAAGAGATTTAGATAACAAGTTAGGTTTTTCTATAGATTTTTCTGTATTTAAACTAGTTCATTTAATTTTTGAACTGTTCTACTTGCAATGTTCTTTTGAAGCCCTGGGTCAAACATCAGTCTCTGGGCCAATTTGAGGTCTTGAACAAGGATGACTTTTTGTCCAACATGGACAACAGGGGCAAATGCTTCTGATGTGGTATTTCCTTTACAATTTCAGTGTTAAGGCCTTTGTCCGAGCCATTCAGAAATACTGCATGCACCCAAACCCCACAGTTTTCAGCCTTTCTGAAGCTCGGACTGTCTTCATGGTCCCCAAAGCTCCCAAAAGTCTCAGCTTGCACCTGCCACTCTCTGCCAGCCATCACCCCTCACTGCCAGTCCCAGAAATGAGCCCCAAGTCCCACTGGCTCCATGGCTGCACCAGTGCTGATGTCAGGCTGGGTCAGGCAGGAGCAGACCCAGGAACGGAGCAGGACACTCCTGCCAGTGGAGCCCAGCCCCACACTAGCTCGACTTCCACCACGTGTGAATTCACACCCTCGTTTTCCCCAGAGGTCTGAGTTACAGTAGGAGTTGTCTGGTTTCCAGAAGGAATGGATAATTCATTTATTTTCTGCATCACCTATGGTCCTTATTGTTTTCTAGCTGTTTATGGAGTTTTGTGTGGTGACTATCAGCATTGATTTTTCTCCTAATTTTATTTATATATGTTTTTCACTAGAAATATTTACCTGTTTCCTTATCTGTCTTCTCTCACAGGGTGAAATTGAAGGTGATCCATCAAGTTAGGGAATTCTAGCTCAAAAGAGACCATTCCAAGAGCATACATGGAAATATTAGCTGACACCACAGCACGAAAATCCCACTGTCCACAGACTAACTACATGCAGCTCTGTAGTCTTTCACTTGCCTCATAAATCAGTCGTACAATATATGTAAGCCAGGCTCCCCTAATTGTAAGTAAAGTGCAGGTGTGTACTGGGCTGTGTGTCTTTCCCAACCTCCCTCCTGGCCTCCCAGTTGCTTTGTATATTTTGGTTGGACTCACTAATCTGTGTCTTGCATCCATATGCACCGGCACTTGGGATCTCTAGGCATTGTGGAATTACTTTTTTTTAACTAATAAAAAGTGTTTGAACAAGTTTTTTGTCTTGTCAGTTTTGTTTGCACATTTTAGATGTGGATCCTTCCAAACTGATGCATTCTTCCTGTAAAAGTGCAGTATTAGAATACAGGGATCTCAAAACTGTAAGGGCCTTAAATCATATTGTAAGAGATGACGAATCACAAAAATTTGTATTTCTGAAGTCAGTAGGTAAGCTGACTTTGTTTCTCTCAGGGCTGAAAAACAAATATTTCACTTTTTAAATACTTGCCATGTTTAAGAGAGAATATAGGGAGTGATACTGGAATGAAGGGAAGCTTTTTAAAGGAATGTGAAAGTGATGTTGAGCTCAGTTTATTCTGTTTGCACCAGAAAGCTGCCCTGACACCCAGCTGTAACAAGCTGCTGGAAGGTAATTAAAGAAATGTGATGGGCACCAAGCGACCTGCCCAGAACTGCAGTGCTGCTGGCAGGGACGGGCAGGGCTGCTGGGAAATGCGTTGAGTACGAGGGTAGGTGCCAAAGGAGAATCTCCTGGTGCACCACGAACACGGGGCTGGTGTTGGTTACAGCACTCGGTCAGGCTGCAGATCAGCTGCTGAGTGAGAGCAGCAGAGACCTTCCACATTCACCAGGGTAGAGAGCAGGAAAATGTTGCTCATTGCTGTAAATAATGGGCTAAGTTTAAAGCACATCAGTAGTTATGGGTATAAAAATGGGTTCTTTTATTTACCTGCAGGCAGAGTACCCACGAATCCAGGAGAAGCCAGTGTAAACTGTTGAGATTTAAACTGCATCAAAATCAGACCATTAATTAAGATGCTTATTGATGACGACTACGGAAGGTATTACAGAAGAGACTTGCTGTGGCATGGAAGCATCTAGCAAGTGTGCTGGCAGCCTCTCTCAGGCGTAACAGTGTGTGTAAAGCATTGCTTTGCAGAGACCACAGGATTTCCATCCCAGTGGGTCTTTGATCTCAACACAGAAAGGGAACAAAAGAGCCCTAGCAGAGGTAACAAGGCCCCTCAAAGGAAGATGTATCTGGTATGTGCGTACTCTTTTCTGATGTCCTGCAAAACATCTGCCAATTAAACAGAGTAACTAAAATTGAGGCCAAGGTGAGAGGACCAAAGTGGTTCTTATGCCCAGCAGCAGGAGGCTGGAGTCTATTTTCAGTGCTCGCTAGAGAGAGACAGAAAAACCTTTTGCTCAAAAGCTTTGCTCTATGGCGATACAAACAAAAGTGTTTTGCAAAAAAAGTGTTTTGCAAAAAAAAGGAGGTGAATGCCTTCACTATGTAGGGCATGTGTGGGAGGCAGGAGTGGGCTGTAACTCAAAGGAGGAGTAAGCTGCTCCCCAAATGCCCATCTCTCAAGCAGGCTTTTCCCCTGGTTCCAAGGGCTTAAACCAGGAGAGAATGACAATTACTGAGCTAAGAGTGCTGGGACACATCTCTGCCACACTGAGCTACATGGCTGCTTGGGAGGGAGGCATGCAGCACTCTGTGTTTCCTTCCCTGGGGAAGGTACACACCTGTATCTGGAACTGTGGGACTGAAAACACTGCTTGACTACTGACCAACAAATGGGCACCAAAAGCATCTGAATGTTTCTTAAAGATCTGCCTCTGCACTTGGCTGCTGCTCAGGTAGGAGAGCACTGCTCTGGGCCCAGGCAGGGCAGGCGTTCAGCACTTCCCTGCTGCAGTTCCTGCACAGGCCTGGTCTAGTCCCATGGCAGCCAGAGCCCAGAGAGTGTTTACACACCTTGCACAGGCAACCACAAGTCTTGGAGACAGACACCAGGACATGCAGTTTCCTCCCACATGAGTACCCTGTGTCAGTGAGTGGGAACAGGGTAGTGCTGTGCCCATGCAATGGCTCAGTGAGCCTCTACTTCCTCCCTGTCCCTTCCTCAGACTGGCTGTCACCCAGCTGGAGGGACCAGAAGCCAGAGGTCTGAGCCACCTTTGTCAGAGGTAAGGAAAGTGAAGACTTGTTTCTTCTGAAGTAGAAGGGTCTTTCATAAAAGAGACAAAATATTGTCTATTAATTATTCAACTAAACTTTGTTGTATGTCTGTTTGGTTCGTTGCATGGAAAAGAAGTCTGCTTTCAATGAGTATTCAGGCAAGTGGAAGGAAAGTGAAAAGTGGAATGATGGAGGAGATGCATCAGAAACATCCCACAGGAGAAGGTGCTTTCACTACGGAAGTGCTGGCACCCCCTGCCCCAGGTAAATGCTGAGGGAACCAAGCACTAGCAAAATCCTGTTTTGCTGACAGGTCATGGTCTGGGCGATCAAGTATTTCTTTTATTCATCTCACCCTGAATTATTTAAGTGGACTTTGTACATGTGATACCACTGTCACACAAGCTGTTAATTTAATCCCCCTGTGGTGAGACAGTGCCCAGTGCCAGGCACAGCGTGGCCATTGTCTGTCCCCAGTGATGACTCTGGGCCCTCGCACTCTGACCTCTGAGGGGATCCAATGAGCAAGGAACAGCTGCTGCCAAGTGTTGCATCAACCTTGCCATACAAGTGACCAACATAGTGCTGAAAACCACTTCTTCCCCCTGGTAACAGCAAAACTTCGTACCATGTAAAACTGCAGTTAAGGTTTATTAAGTGATTTTTTCTGATAGAGCTCGCAGCCTTTGAGAGCTCCCCCCAGTTATGTCCTAGCCAGGGGCTGAAGGGCATGCAGGGCCTGATTTTTCAAAGATGTCTGTTTGGGATGAAGAAGAGGAAGCAGTGGCTCTCTACAGAATATCCCAAACAGCATTCCACTAATTTAAATGCAAATCAGGTAATAATACACTTTAAATCCCACTTCATTTTAAAGTCCTAGTTTTGTGTCTGCATAATGCATGTCCTAAAACTGAACTCACAGAGCACTCAATTAAAAACAAGGGCTGTTTTTTTATTACTGTTTTCTGTAAAATCACATTCTCACCTCTCTGACACATTGAAACTTGGCTTAAATGTTTCATAAATGCACCGAAACCCTACCAAATCACAAGAAGATACTCCATACTGTTAATAGCATAGCAGAAAAAGCTCAGATTAAAACTAAGCTTTCTGAGTATCAGACAAACCCCTGCCCACACAAGTTTGCAGCAGCACAGAGTTTCTCTGTCAAGCTTTGGCGCTGCTTTTTTGCGTGGATTCCAGCACGCAAGGCAGCTCTGCTTCTCCACCCTTCCCCTTCCACTAAGCCCACATGGGGTGGGCAGCACAGCTGTGTGCCAGAAGGGCAGAGCCACAGCACTCTTTCCTCTCAGCGTGCCTAGAAAATATACACAGCTCTCCTGGAGACTTTGCATCCCAGCTCTCATCCTCAGCTTTCCCAGACAGCCACTCCTAGGATAGGACCAGTTATTTATTTCCTCGGTCCCATGCCAGATTTTAAGGTGGGAGTCAAGCCTTTCTCATCTTCCTACCCTTTCCAAGGTAAAGACCTGGCAATTTTTTTTTTTTTTTTTTTTGGTCTTTTCTAGTCCTGAATCTGCAGGATATCATGAGACCTCAGAGCAATCCCAGCACTGAAGCACGGTTTCAGGTGCTCCAGAAGGCGGTAGACACATGACACTTCACCTGGATGTTACCTCAAGATTGAGAAAGCAGACGGTAAATGTAGTTATGGGGAACAAGGACGACAGACCCCCTTGTACGTCCAAAGAAGATCCCTTTATTGCCAAAAATCGCCCCCTCTTCAGGCCCTCAATCTCAACCGGACACAACCACAACCCCGCCGATGCCGAACAGAACTCAACAGCAGAAGGGCACCCATTGGCCGGCACAGCTGCGGCGCTGCACCCAATCAGCTTCCCGTTCACATGCTGCCCACCGTTCCTCCAGCCAATCACAGTCTCCGTTCCAACTGTCACTCGGCGGCCGCTCTCCCCTCAGGCAGCTTCCCCCCGCGCAGCCCCGTGCCTGCAGGGCCTGCTGGTGAGCGCCAGCGTCAGCCACAGTAACAAACACAACCCCGTAGTCCACAGGTAAAGAACTCCCGTTTGCACTGGCCTTACGGTGATCTCATGCTTTGAAGCGGAGGTAACTGATGACTCCTGGAGGGTATTACTAGCTGTGTAAAGGAAGAATCAGTGAAACCTACTTTTCTCCTGGAACTGTGTATCAATGCTGAAGAGCTAATTTAACTTATTTAGAACAACTTTAGTTTGATCTTCTAAATGACTAACATGTGACTTACAATAATTATTTCTATTTATGAGCAAACCATTGCATTTCTTAAAACTTTTCTGTTTCACGACATAAACATCACATCCCTTCCACACTAGTATCAGTCTCTTTTAGCAGCTGCAAATGCTGAACACTGCACACTTGGTAAACTTCTGGAGTGATCTGAGTAGAACTTTTTAGCCCTGACACATCACTGTATTTGCCTTCCTGATGGACACCAAACCTGTCTAGAAATCCCAACCCTAGTAAAATTAAAATTTAAGAAAACCCAAATAAATTTCAATACTTCTTAATTAACCTCACCCATTTTCATGTGTAAACCATAAGCTCTAGCTCTGATTAATTACTTCTCACCCCCATCAGGTAATAAAACAGAAGGGTTCATGTCTCTGATATATCAGAGGGTGCTCAAAGATGCCACAGAAGATGTGTGAAAGGAAAGGAAACCAGAACGATTTCTAATTTCCCTGTGGTGCTTTAGATTTAACTCACAGCTGTCTGGGCTGCATGTTCGGAGCTGCCATTTCCAGGGCCATGGGTAGTGGAGCACTCCTAGCACTTAAGGAACCAGTTTTGGGGTTTTTTTTCCCCAAACTGCTCATCACAAGCAACAGACTGTGAAGGTGCAGAATGTGGAGAAAAAGCCCAAGGACTCAGACACAGAGAAGGGTGTCAGACAAGTTACATGTCAGAGGGGAGCAGACAGTGCTGCTGGGGGTGGTGGCACTTCCTAACTTTTGGTCCAGACCAGTGTCAGCAATGCACCCCAGCATTACCAGGTGGAGTAACTTTTGGAATAGTCTGAAATTCCAGGGGCACCTTGGCTCTGCCTGCACTGTGGTACCTGCCCCAGCTGGCATTACCGAGGATTTCTACCTGCAGTCTCAGCAGATACCAAGAGCTGAATGGAGCAAAAGTCCAAACTAACTTTCCACCCTTTCAAATCCTCATTTTTGAGCACTCTAATTTAATCAGCCACTTGATGCACAAATTGTTGGTCCCATCATATGGGATAAATACTATAAAAATATCCCTCTTCCCTCTGCTCTGGGCTGTTATAATGATCATGCCATGTCGGTTTGGGCAAGGATAATTTGCTCACTTTTCTTTTTTTTCAGTTTGGAATCAGGATAATGATATTAATGCTAAAGATAAGGTTACATTAGATAAGGAGTCATGCTGTCAGGGGTGTGGGTTTTACTCAGGAATTCGTGCTACCTAATGTTTTCAGCAGGACGTAAAGCAAGCAGTGGCACAGATCAGACACCCATATTGAGTCCAAAGTGCTAAACAGAATCTTCCACTTGGAAGAATAATAGTTGGAGCTGGGGAAATTGGGGTAGGTATTAGAGCAGAATTAGAGAGCAATATTTACCTGAACTGATTAGAAGTCTATAAAATATTGCTCTAATGTGGTGCACATTTAAGGCTTGATGTAAGTGTGCTCCAGTCCTAAGTGCTCTCCCAAACTCCTGGTGTCCCTTTCAGGCAGACTATCCCAGCCAGCACCTGCGGGGCCCTTGCACTGAAAACCCAGCAGTGGAAGCAAGCTGGGAAGGCAGCTGGAAGGTATTTGCTGCTGAAGCCTGGCCACATCTCCTCTCGAGCTGTAACAAGCTGCCTGGTGGATTCCAGAGAGCCTCTTCCTTCCTTTCTTTCACTCACACTCAGCACAAAGTTAATCTACTTGACTAAGGGGCTGAGAACAGCTGAAATCCACCTTTTTGGTGTGGCTTTGCTGTAGATGTGTTGTCAGGTTTGGGCAAGAAAAATAAGTAGGTCTGTGTTAGTGATTTGATTCAAAAAATGCCAGAGCCCCACAATACTGAGTGTCTTTTTATCGGAGTCTTTTTAAATTCAAGTAAGAAAATAATTCCAGGAAAGAAATCAGCAAGGAATTGAAAAAGATACCTGATGTGAATATATAATTAAAAGTCTAATTGACCCATTGAGGGGGAAAGAGGATTGCTGTTTGAAATAACAAAGGAGTGGTGCAAAAGTTGACAACAGCTCTCTGAAATGACAGGCAGAAGAGGAGAGGCAGAGGAATGCAGGGAACCTTGTTTTCTGTAACTCTGCCTCACTTGGGTACTAATGAGGTCCTAAACTTACAAGAACTGTCAGTGCCCACCCTAGCTCATCTGTGGCATCTTGTTCTCATGCCTGTTTACCAACACAAATCTTCACTCAGGAAGGCAAATATGGGTATGAGTGTGGCCATCTGAACAGAGACACTTTGTACCCCGGAAAATGGCAATGAGGAACCCAGACCCCACAAAACCGGAGAGCCATTTGGCTCCTGGCTCTGCCAATAGTTTACTTGTACAAAGTGCCTTTGTACTGGGGATTGATGGCAGGAAATATAAATTCCAAAGGCTAGTGGAAACCTGGGAAATGCCAGAGGTTAAAGCCAGAAACTTTTATTAATGTGGTGATGCTAGGAAAGGAAGTGAGTTTAAACATAATTTCTGAACTAAGAGAATTTTACCACAAAGCCGCATTAGGAAAATGTGGGTTTGCTAATTAGCCTTCTCTTTTTTTTCCCTTCCCCTGAGAACTGCTAGTGCTGGCACTGGTTACCTGTCTCACCAGGCAAGGCCTTCTGTGATGATGGGATTTGCAATCCACCTTGAGCAGGCAACTGGAAAGATGACCAGATTAGTAGTTTCTTATAAAAATACACATAAATCACAACTCTCACCATCTAACATTATGCCACCTGACAAGAAAAGGAGATTGTGATTAAAACTTCTAAAAACAGAAACAAGTTTGGGCTGGTTTCTGTTGTCATGAGGGTCTGCTCAGAGAATGAAGGAAGGAGAAGGAAGTCAGCCCGGCGGGGACAAAAGTTGGCCATGCCCACACACTGCACTTCAGTAGTTTTCCAGCACTCTGTAAAGCTCAGTTCAGCCGCTTTCCTCTGCCTGTGATGGTGGAACAGGGTTTTTTGCAGTTTTGGTTTAAAAAAACCAAACCCCACAAATTAACAAACAAAGACAGTGCAATGGAGCAAAAATCTCAATCTGGGCACACCCTCTCATCAAGGAGGGTAAATAAACAGCTTTTCTCTATTTTCAGCTCTCATTCCGCACATCCGAACTCCACCCATCTTACCAGTCACCCCTAAAAGTATCAGCAGGTCTCCTGGCAGATGTATAAAACCAGGACAAGTCAGGACACTATCACATCGTGTGCTATACATCACCAGGTGCTCAGTTTTATCAAAAGAGAGGACTTTTAACAGGTGTCAGAAGCCACAATGTCGAGTAAAAGCTTCCAGGGACTGAAGGAACAAGCTGAAGGTGCAGCAAAAGATGCTGGTAAGAAAGATTAAATACTGTTGTATATTTGGAGAGGGGCTTAGTTGCTACTTTCACTCAGAAATACCAAAACCTGTAGCTGCATCAGTGCTAGCAGGACACAGCTTCCTCTTTTTTCTTCACTTTGCAAGTTTTGGCCATCACCTGAAGAAGACCACAGGCTGGCCATGGCTCTCAAAGCTGCCTCAACCCACCCACCTACTTCTTCCTCTGTGGCTCCTGAGCATTGTCCAACATTTATCACTCTCCAAAACATTAAACTTAATGTTTTTGGAGCAGCGAAGCCTGGTTTTTTTTGGTGATAATAACCTTCTGTACTTAGCATTTGCTTTGCTCAAGGTGGTCTTTTCTCATGCTCTGCAGTGGTTTTTAATCTGATCTCCTTTTAGTAAGTTGGAATTTACCTTTGATTAACATTTGCCACTTGGCCTGTCAGTGCCTTGTGGTAATATAACTACATTGATTGCAATGGATAGTTTGTAATGTATAGGACATGTTTCTATTGTGTTCTTCAGCAGTAATCACCAGACTCTGCAGGGTTTAAAAAACCCTGTATGCACATTTCTATCACAGCAATACCTGTCTTGTAAGGCCAAGCACTGTTGTCATTAGCACCAGGCACTGGAAACCAGCTTTTCAATGCAAAGCATAAAAGCTATTCCCTCAAATGAAAAACTGCAAAATGTGTATAGCTTATACTAGCTTTTTGTAGTATATTCCCTACTGTGTTTGCATGCAGCTCTTTGCCAGTAGTGTGTGATTTGATCAGATATGGTCTTGGATTCTGATCCTGCAAACACTTCGTTGTTAAAGCTGAAATATATAAGTAACATCATTGATTATATTGAAGTTACAGCAAGTTTCCACACATCTGGGCACAAATGTGTAGTAGCCCCACAAAGATGACAGAACTCCTTTCTGAAAAATAAAGTAGTCTGTGTCTGGGAAGACACAATAAAGACGCTCTTACACCTGCCAGGTTCAGCAGAAAGGAGGGAATGCCTGTTTATTATTTACAATTTCACATTTATATACACGTCCCAACTCCACAAGGGATTGGAGAGCATGTCACTTCCTTCTCAATCTCACTGGAGAAGAAAGCTGCTCATCAAAGTTCTCCTATCACAAAAGGAATGAAAAACAGAAGATACCGTTAAGTAAACATTGGCTATTATTTACATGAAACTGTGTGAAAGAATCTGACTCCAAGGTTAAAAACAAAAGGCTTTAGCAAAAACCAGGGCAACAGTAGTCTTTGCTGCATCCTGAATATATTGATGCCACTGAGGGGGTACCTTGCTGTTTCATAAACTATCAGCTATCTTACAATCACAAGGCATCTCACTTCTTCAATGTTTCATAATGTGGAGTTGATCTGTTATGTTTCTAGTTTCTGCTCCTCTTTTCTATTCACATCTTGTTTGTAAAACTCTCCCTTCTCCTATCCTGCTCTGTTTAATGCACTTGTCTCCATTTTAGAACAGGCCCTACTCCCAAACGACCCACAGAGAAAATGCACATTAGACAGCCAACCTACCCCAATAATAAGGTAGAAAAATCAATAAAAGCAAGTGTAGTGTTAAATAAGCAGCTTGCAGCTAAATGTCATCATTCCAACTCACTGCTAATCTTTGCTTCTATATCTGCTGCTTATCTGCCGTTGATTTGCTCAGCTGACCATAGGTGCCAGGTGAGTGCTAATCTCGGCGCAAGCTGCTCTGGCAGCACACAGTTCCCAGGGTGCCCACCAGTGAAGGGCACAGCCTCAGCCTGCTCTGTACCAGCCTGGGCTCTTGCCAGGGGCACAGCCCGCTGCAGGCGTGCAGAAAGCTGACTGACGTACGGAATTCCTGTAACCAGAAACGGGAACAGCTGGAAATGACTTTGATTTTGTTTTACCTTAATTACAGCAAACACACTGGGACAGGCCACTCAGGATGCAGTCAACCAGATTACAGATGCAAGCCAGAAAGGTAGGAGCAATGACGTTCAAATCAAGACGGAGCAGCTCAACACAAGCCAGAAGCGGCCAGTGCTGATTCTCCTCTGTCCCACAGGTGTTCTCAGCCTGAAAGTCCTTGGTTTCAGTGACAACTTTATGTAACCTTTAACATTTTATAACAACTTTAACGTTTTTATAACAATTTATATAAATCTCACAGAAGGATTTCAGGGTCTGTTGCTTAATATCTCCACACATGTAGTGGCAGACAGTAGCTGACACTCCCTGGCCACCGAGTCTCATGCACAGCATTCAGACATTGGCCACTTGTTTAGAAAACTTGTGGGAACAGCTCTTCTTTCTAGACGATTAAGTAACCCGGTGTTACATCTTGCTCCCCCCGCCCCAGCCCTGAGGGCAGGGGTCTGTCCAGGTGCAGCCCTACCCTGGATCCCAGCACCTGCTGAGGCAGCAGCTGGGCTCCAACATCACTGATCCTGCAGCTGTAAAGGTGCTGTCTGGAAAGTGCTGGCACCTTGCAGCTGGGGATTGGGAACAAGTTAAACTAAAACCTAGGCTGATTTTTTTTTTATTAATTTCATAATATTCTAAGTATGAGGGGTGAATTAGCAATTTTGGGGTCTAAAATATTTCACAAAAGCCAAAATGCATTGGCAGTATCCCCTTAGAGCTGACACCTTCCACAGCTCCATGGATGTGATGAAAAGGGCAGGCTTGGGCACGTGTTGATGTTAGATGGGGAGGCAGCAAAATGTCCAAAATCTTTTTTAGAGATATATCACTACCTTTTTGTGTAGTCTAATTATTTTCACACCTCTCTTCCATCTCAAGTATTGAACCATGTTGCATTTTTCCAACTTTCTGCTTATCTTTTCCCTCTCTTGCAGCTTTTGACAAGGCTTCCAAGAGGGCACAAGATGGAGTAGAAAAAGTGGCTGGACAAGCTGCAGATGCAATGTCTGGCTTTGGGAAAAAATGTGGATTTAAAAAATGAAGCTAATTTAAGTCAGCAGTACTGCTTGTATAAACCTCTCTTTGGTCTGCAATTCCCTACTTCTTTGTGTAGAAAAATGAAAGTTGTTTGATATCTGGATAGTTTCCTTCTCTTCAAATACAATTTTAAGGCAGAAGGTCCCCCTCATCATTTACCTAGAAAAAATACATCTTTTAGCACATCTGCTCACAATCGTCAACATGGCTCAAAAGGTTTCGGCAATGCTGTTGCCCTGCTCTTACAACAGCTCAGTGATTATTGCCACATTTGCTGAGTGTGTTTACAAAGCCAGTGAAACTGTTCATAATTAGGACACCAGAACATTCACGTGATGAAACTGAGTCTTCTTCCAATAATCAAAAGTTAAGCTGGGGTTATATTTCTTGTCAGTTGTTTGTTTGTTCCCATCCTCTGTATTTTTAAATTAAGATAAATAAAGGTACTGTAAGATTTCCACTACTCAGATCATCTTGTTATTTAATCTCGTTATTTTACTGGGGCTTTCAGTGAAGGATCGCACAGTGTCTTGCTGATCTCTTTTGCTCTCTGATTCAAAGCCCAGTGAAGTCAGTGACCACTGTGTAAGGGAGGGGAGTACTGAACCCTTCTGCAGTCTGGCAGACGGATGGAAACCAACAGCCCCACACTGCAGAGGAGCCCTGTGGTGTCTGTGAGTGGACGGAGTTGTGGTGTCCACCCGCTTCTCCTTTCTTCTACACGTCTGGTGCCCATCTAAATGTCTTGTTTCCATTATCCACAACACATTTCCTGTTGCATCTCCTGGGGACAAACTCTGGCATCTTTACCCCCGTGCTCGCTTGGGGCACTGCTGCTTAAGGCAAGGGGCAGCAATGAGGTGCGAGAAACCCCTGAGGATGCTCTGTCCTCGCTCCAGCCACGCCTGAGCTGCAGTTTGTGTGCAGTTTGTGTGGGTGCCTCTCCTGAGCTGCAGTTTGTGTGCCGTTTGCGTGGGTGCCTCTCCTGAGCTGCAGTCTGTGTGCAGTTTGCGTGGGTGCCTCTCCTGAGCTGCAGTCTGTGTGCAGTTTGTGTGGGTGCCACTCCTGAGCTGCACTCTGTGCGCTGTTTGTGTGAGGGCTCCGAGGCAGCCCCAGCCAGCCATGGCCTGCACAGGGATGGAGCCGTTGCCACACAGGCAAGGGGGCAATCTTCTTGTCTAGGAGATGGAAATATTTATTTGAGATTGCTGCTTGCTGGGCAATCAGAGGCTGTGCAGCCCACTTAGTGCTGCCTCTGTCAACAGAAGGCACTAGTACCCACTTATTCACAGTAAGTGCTCTTACCTCGGCCTCTGGGTGTTTCTCATTGCTAAGCAGTATTTCCTTTCTTCTTTTTACTTTTTTTTCCTCCTCTCTTGCTTTGAAGGCTAACCAGCCTGTTTCAGTGAGAATCTAATTTGTGTCTTACAAAAGAAAACCAAAGCATGACCAAAACCATCTGGCTGAAGCGAAACAGGGCAGTCCAGGCCTGTTTGAGGCATCATAGTCTCGCGCCTCTTGTCCAAGAGCTGTGGTTGTCCAGGGCTTTTTGGAAGCCAATCTTTGTGAATTTGATCCAAGGAGAGACTGGCTCATCACTGAACCCAAAGACCACCCTTGTCTGCAGTCTGCACAAGGACTGTACGAACTGAAAAGCCTTTACAGGACCCTATAAGTAATAGACCATCTGTGAGTAAACATAGTCCAGGGCTTTGCACAGAGTGTCCCTATGCAATGGCTCCTGTCATTTAAAGCTTTAAAAGCCTAAATATTTACCCAAGTACAAGCTCACAGAAAAAGCATTAGACTATTGCACTCTCAGTTACTGGGCAACCCCCAACAGTACTTTATTATTTAGTACTTTTCATGGTTACCTTCCTGATGGTAAAATCTTTGGAGACTGAGGTCTTTAGGCTCAGCATTTCAGACACCAGTGCTGTGTTTGTGTGTGATTGTGACCCACACACCACTCTCCATCACACCTTTATTTTGCCTGCAAATGAGTTTAATATTACATTAAAATTGTACAGTTGCAGGTATTTTCACCAGTAAAACCTGTTATCCCCTAACATGACAGTCATTATTCCTCCTGCTTTGTTCATGGGGAGCGCAGCCCTGACTCCTGGTGTGCAGTTTTATAGCCCATTATTCCAGTTGTCTTCAGTGTAACTACACAGTTGCCAGTTCCCACTGCTCTGGCCCAGTGTTGGCAGCAGCACTGGCAGGGTAAGGACTGGACAGCCTGGCAAGAGGGACTACTGGAGGTCACCCACTGAGTTGAGAGGAGAAAATATTTCATCCATCCAGCCAGGGGGCACCCAGAGGCAGGTCCTGACTCGTGGTCCCCAGCGCAGGGATGTCCTTGTTGTTTCAGGAGCACGATCAGAGTATTTCACATCTCTTTTGTCCCGAGGTTGGACGCTGTGCCATGGGCACCCATGAGCCTGAGTCATTTGCTGGCAAGTGTTTCCAGGTCTAAACTTAAGCACTTTGCTCCACAAGTAAAGTCCCTGCCTTAGTCACAGTGCTCTTTGGTCTGGAAGTATTTGGGGTTTCTCTCTCCCTTGTGCATCACACAGAGATGTGTCCCAACCCAGGACTGCGCCTTCCCATCCCACCTGAAGCCTCCAGATGTTCTGTAAAAGTAAAGCAGACATCCCTAGAGCTCCTAGCAGCCCTTGTGCCATCAGCCCTGGACATGTGACATTATCTAACACCTGAATCCTCAGATTTCCTAAAATTTGCTGCTGGGTGTGCCTGCAGCTGGCTGAGCTATGAAATGCTGAGCAAAGGGGATTCGTGTTTCAGCCTGGCTGGGCTGCCCAGCCCACGCACCTCTGCTCCATGCCCCACTCCAATGCCCCAGAGACCTTCCGAGGGTGGCTGAGGGGCAAACAGCCCTCCCTGTCTCCTCTTCACAGCTCAAAAGGCCAGGGGCACAGGGGGGCACAGGTTTTACCAGACTTTCCTCCTCCTCTCAGGTGAATACTGCAATTAATGGTCTAAAGGTTATCAAGAGTCCGAGCTCTCTGAAACATGTCTTTGCAGTTGTAGTTTCCTGTCATGTGGCAAAGATCAAAAAACCTGGAGATGAATAAACTGTTGGTGTGTTGGATGCTGTTGCCCATGTGCCACTGGGATGTCCCAGAGCTGGAGCTGCTGTTCAGGCTGCACGCTCTGCCTGGGTTATGCCATTTCACCAGGCCTGAAACAATGTCAGGTGGCCCCACTCAGCCTCTCTCCTCCTCAGAGAGGAGCAGCAGCACTGGGCAGCAGTAGGGCAGGTGGCAAACTGGGCCCCTCTCGGCACCACCTCCCAAGCAACCATGATTGCTGGATTAGCAATGTTGGAGAGTATATCCCAGCCACTCTCTGAGCTCTCTGGTTACGGACAATGTTGTCCAGCTCTCTTTTGGGGCTGCGAGCACTGTCTGCGCCCAGGGCCCATGGCAGCAGTGGGGTTTCCTGCCCACAGGACAAATTGAATTTGTGTTCCTTTCACGTTTGAAGTTTACTTCCCACCAATCACACAGATGGACCCCTCACTCAAAACTCCACAAGGTTTGGCAAGTAAGGGCCTTTCCCCAAAACCTGCTGCAACTGGGCTGGGGCTGCCCAGCTGAGTTGGATGGAGGCTGGGGAGGCTGGGTAGTCCTTAAAGAGGCTGTGAGAGAGGCAGGGGAGTTCCTGGCTGCAGCCATGGTGGGCAGCTAGGACCCGGGCATGCGAGGTGGTGATGCTCTGGGAAGGAGGGAAGGAGGGAACGAAGGAGGAAGGGAGGGCGGGCGGATGTTGGTGTTGTGGGTGCTGCGGTTCAGCCTGCGGGATGAGGGCCCTGCAGCCCGTGGCAAAGCTGCCGGGCTTTGTCTCTGCTCTGCAGCTCGTGTGTCTGCCCGTGCCGGCTGGTGGCTGAGCTCAGCAGTGTTTGTGTTCGTGCCTCGGCAGCTCCGTCCCCCGCGTTCGGCTCTGCCCCGGCATTGCCCGCCCCGGGCGCCGTCCCGGCTCGGCGCGGCCGGCAGGGAGCGAGGCCGGGGCCGGGCCGCCCACAGGCCGAGCCCCGCGGGGGCGGCGGAGCCAGGCCCGCTCCCGGCAGCCCCCGCCGGGAACGAGCGGAGCTCCTCGGGACGTGTCCCTGTGCTGGGGCGGGCCGAGGGGCCCAGCAGAGCAGAGGCAGCGGCTGTGGTGCAGGGCCTCCATCACAGGAGCTGTGCAGCTGGGGAGTGCAGTCACCGAGACGCGTTGCTGCGATGGGGATGGCAGAAACCGTGACACTGAGTGCAACCTTATGTCAGTCTAGAGGCATACGTGACAAAAGGCCTGGTGCCTGCAGGGAACTGCACCTCCTCATTGGTCTTCTATGGCTCTGGTCTATATGTAGTGAGACAAAATGGGTCCTTTCTGTATTTGAAAAGTGGGGTGTATTTTAATGCTGTATGCTTTCACCCTGTGAGTCAAACATCACCTTTACCTGTGTGTAAGGCATGTACTCTCTCCCATGTTACAATTCAATATGTACCTGCAGTGTGTCAGTGTAATGTAATTGGGGTTGGCTCTGTAATTTTATTTCTGCACTTATGTTCCCTGGGAAGCCAGTGCTGGTGCTGTACCAGTCTGCAGTCATGGAAGTTCCTCATGAGCTAACGTGGCTTTCAAAAAATAAAGCTGTACTGTGGTATTTGCAGTACTGGAGTGTGAGAGTGGGAACTGTTCTTCACTTTGGAATGAGGATAGGATGAGGAGGAGTATTTCCAGTGACAATGTAAACANGGGAAGGAGGGAACGAAGGAGGAAGGGAGGGCGGGCGGATGTTGGTGTTGTGGGTGCTGCGGTTCAGCCTGCGGGATGAGGGCCCTGCAGCCCGTGGCAAAGCTGCCGGGCTTTGTCTCTGCTCTGCAGCTCGTGTGTCTGCCCGTGCCGGCTGGTGGCTGAGCTCAGCAGTGTTTGTGTTCGTGCCTCGGCAGCTCCGTCCCCCGCGTTCGGCTCTGCCCCGGCATTGCCCGCCCCGGGCGCCGTCCCGGCTCGGCGCGGCCGGCAGGGAGCGAGGCCGGGGCCGGGCCGCCCACAGGCCGAGCCCCGCGGGGGCGGCGGAGCCAGGCCCGCTCCCGGCAGCCCCCGCCGGGAACGAGCGGAGCTCCTCGGGACGTGTCCCTGTGCTGGGGAGGGCCGAGGGGCCCAGCAGAGCAGAGGTAGCGGCTGTGGTGCAGGGTCTCCATCACAGGAGCTGTGCAGCTGGGGAGTGCAGTCACCGAGACGCGTTGCTGCGATGGGGATGGCAGAAACCGTGACACTGAGTGCAACCTTATGTCAGTCTAGAGGCATACGTGACAAAAGGCCTGGTGCCTGCAGGGAACTGCACCTCCTCATTGGTCTTCTATGGCTCTGGTCTATATGTAGTGAGACAAAATGGGTCCTTTCTGTATTTGAAAAGTGGGGTGTATTTTAATGCTGTATGCTTTCACCCTGTGAGTCAAACATCACCTTTACCTGTGTGTAAGGCATGTACTCTCTCCCATGTTACAATTCAATATGTACCTGCAGTGTGTCAGTGTAATGTAATTGGGGTTGGCTCTGTAATTTTATTTCTGCACTTATGTTCCCTGGGAAGCCAGTGCTGGTGCTGTACCAGTCTGCAGTCATGGAAGTTCCTCATGAGCTAACGTGGCTTTCAAAAAATAAAGCTGTACTGTGGTATTTGCAGTACTGGAGTGTGAGAGTGGGAACTGTTCTTCACTTTGGAATGAGGATAGGATGAGGAGGAGTATTTCCAGTGACAATGTAAACACTTGTACCTCGACAAATACACAAACCTGTTGCTGAGTCTTGCTGTCTTTACGCATCTCTCTGCTGTCAGTAGCTGGAGCAGCAGCAGAACAGGACTAGGAAATTGCAATTTCCTGTGAACAAGGCTGGCTGTGGGTAACTGAGGATGTCACAGGGAACAATGTGTATGTTTTACTGCTTGGCTGCTGTGCAAAGAATTTCCATTGGTCAGATGCTGCTCTGAGTTATCTGAAATATTTCTGGGTTTGTTTTCTTTTTTCCTGCAATGCAGTTCTGTTTTGAACTTTGTCAACAACCCTGGACTTGATGTCAGTTTAAAACCAATATTGTTACTTTCCTTCTGGTTTTGTGTGAGCATATTCTGGTAGAATTTGCCTTCAGATATGGCGAGTAATCCTTTCCCTGCTGTCACAAGATAAAATGAGGAAGGGAACCCCCTCCCTACCCTCAGTAACTCTACATCCTATTTCATTGATATAAAGTAGGACTTTGTGGTCTTTAAAAAAACTGCAGTGGTGGGAAAAAACAAGAACTTTTACTGTAATGCTGGAGAGGGACATTGCAGAGTGACTGTTGTTCATGAAGTGCCATGCCTGGCATCAAGAGAGGCATTCCTAGACCCTGCTGTGGAGACAGCTGTAGGATAAAGAGCAGTTTGACAAAAAACCCCTTGTTCTGAGGTAGATTATGAGTTTTCCCCCTGTTTTCAGAAATAATTATTTGATCGACAGAGTGAAACCTTCTGTCCTTTGTGAAAAGGCACAAAAGTATTTCTGCTGGAAAGCATGTGATCCCAGAAAAAATGTAAGCCTTGTGTTTTGGGGTGAGATCAGCTCCGGTGTGGCTGGACAGCATAAAGGTGGCTTGTGAGAGGAACCAGGGTGGTGTGGGGGCCACACGCTCGGGAGTCTGCACCCTGCACACCCCACCCCACTGGCTACGGCTGGGGGGACAAGGTTGGGCAGCTCAGCTTTTTGTCAGCTGGGCAGGTGGAGTGAGCCTGGCTGAACCCCACCAGCTGTTGCTGGTGCCTGAGACTCTGGAGGCTGTGCTGGGTCCTGCCAAGTGTTTGCTGTGGGGACAGTGGGGAAGGACACAAATCTACTCTCCTGAGCCAGACCTTGGAAATAAGAGGTTAAAATATTAATTATGACACACCACAACATTATGAGCTGTCTCTAACACAATAAAGATTTCATCAGATGCTTTAGAAAGCAGGGTTAGCACCTCCCATTTCTTTTTATAACCGTGAATTTTTAAGTCCCACTGGGGATCAAAAGAATGTGGGCAAGAATCATCTGAAACTGGATACTTTTCTATGTAAGGTTTTGAAATGACAGAGTTGATTTAAGCAATTCTTCAGCTGAGTGTTTCGTGATGCAATGTTTTTCTGCCCGGTTCACGACGGGCTATGCCAGCCTGAGTATCCCCCTGCGGCACTGGAGCCTTTGGTCAGGACAGCTGTGGCATGCACACTGTTTACCAACTCCCCGATATGGAAAAACAAAGCTTTCATTCCTGGGCTATGGAAAACTTCTGCCGATGAATCCACGC
Source organism: Platysteira castanea (assembly GCA_013397175.1). Lineage (NCBI taxonomy): Eukaryota > Metazoa > Chordata > Aves > Passeriformes > Platysteira > Platysteira castanea. The sequence continues at coordinate 824,772 of VYXC01001353.1, forward strand.
CCTCTCTCCGGGGAGGAAAACATAACAAACATTAATGTCTCTTCACCCTTTTATGCCTGGTATATTAATCACCCAACAAGGGCTCATGACTTTTCCCTGTTCCAGTTTGCATTTGCCCTCTAACTACTGGGAGGAGTCCTGCTTTGTCTATAAAAAGCTGCACTTTGCCAAACAGTGTAACAGAACCGAACTTAGGGATTCACTCACCCATCTCATCCGGGGAGAGACGACAGAGCGCAGCCATGTTCGGAATTGGGAAGAAGCTCGCTGAGGAAGCTGTGCAACAAGCTGAAAGTGCTGCACAGGTGGCAGGTAAATACAAATTGCTGCTTTCCCTCCTCCTGTGCCTTGGGTGGTGTTAAAGTATTTGCCCTGCTCCCACCCCTGCTCCTGGGAGCAAATCTGCCCCTGGGGCATGAACTCTATAGATGCTGCCCTCAAGGGTGGGGTCAGCACATCCTGTAATCTCCAAGCCCTCTAACACTATAGTAAGTGAAGGTCTGATATTAACTGCTGGCTTTCCAACAACTTTTCCTCTCCTGGCTTACACTGCGTGGGAGCTGAGATGATGCACTGATGACAGGACAGCAGAAAGCTGAGAGCGGAGGCGAGACTGCTTATTTAGGGCTTTGCTTCCTAATATGACCAGCCATGACAAATCCAAGTTCTGTAGCAGTGCAGTGCATCAGCTCTGAGGGCTCTGATCTGCTCGGTGCTGCCCAGAGAGGCGCAGTTAAGTGCCCTGGTGTCCGTGCTCCAGCCCTGCCAGCACCGCAGTCCCGCACCCCACCGACAGCACAAGTGCAGTTGCAGGGGCTCAGGGCATGAGCCAAGTTCACTCCTGCAGAGAGTTTTGCTGAACTGGCCCCTAAGTTAAATAACCATTGTTAGTGGAGCTTTAACATGGAGACCTGCACTGCTGAGATTCCCGAAATGTTTGTGCTTAGTACGTGAGCACTGGAAACTGTTCCATATTTCTTTACGTGACATTTAGGTAAACTCTTGAAACCAGTTATTTTGCCTGTGACTTCAAATCCTGTAGAAATTTTACGTGTGGGTTATGTGCCCAATGAAGCAAGTGGGAAACCTGCTACCTATTTACCATGACTTGGTTCATTTTGCTAGGAAGATGAAGGATGCATAATCCCACAGCCACCCTCTTTTCCAAACAATTTGGATTTATTCTTAATTCAGCTATTTTTATGCTGAAGCATAGAAGAAAAACATCAGGATGTGGGCAGTTGGAAGGGAACCATCAATTTTTTAAATGGAAGATTTCTTTCTGATTTTGCCATAAAGTAGTCCTAGAAATGTGTATTTTGTGGCAGATTTTTGATGTCCCTAAGTCCTTTAACATTGGGGAAACATCTACTCTTTCCTGTGCTGGAAGACAATATGGATGTTTTGGAAGTGACATTTGTCATCTTCAAAGGAGCTGAGTACTAATCTCCATCAGCTGATGGAACTAAGCTCAGGAGTCAACAAACTCTAAGAGCAAAGTTTATAAATAGTAGCTGCAGTCCTTCGCCCTCTGTCCCAGCTCTTTGGATGTCATCAGCGTGAACCCTGCCTACATCTTCCTGGCAAGTCCTGCACTGCAGCATGGCTCTTCCAGCTGGAGTGGGATCCTGGAACGACAGAGGGAGGTCCCAGGCACTGGCCTGACTTTGGCCACTTCTATGCAATCTGCACGTACCTTGATGACAGGCAGTAAATACACAGCACATGATGCCGAACTCGTCACACCACTGTTAGTACTGCACTGACTGGAAGGATTCTAGAGGTACCTTCTAAACCCCCATTTAAATGAAAATAAAGGGGCTTTAATGCCAGATTTCAACTTAAAAAAAGACTGTCCAACTGGTGGTTTTGCAACTATTAATTACCTTGTTTCTGAACTACTGTTGTGCCTGCACGTGCCCCAAAGACAGTCCCATGAGCTATTGCCAAGTACAGAGTGGCACAACTGGGCTTTGCAAGTATCTAAAATTAGCACCTATCCCATGGGTCCTGAAAGGAGTCACGAACTCGGCTGTGACCCAAGACTGCAATGGGAAGCATTTTCCTTAGCTGCACCTTACGAGCGTTGAACATCACTCACATTAGGAAACTGGAGCAAAAGATTATGTGTAATAATTAGCATGTCTTTTAAGCAGCAGAAAATGTCCTAAAGGCTCCAGGTGAAATAGGCCACTGGTTTTTAGAAGACACTTAAAACAACCACTGTTGAAGAGCCACTCAACGCAAGCCTGGAGACCTTTGAAGTTTTAGATGCTTCCAGTCCACTTAAATGTCTTTCCTCACCTCAGCATTTCTCCCTCCTGCCACTTCCATGAGGAATGTCTTGATCAGTCAGCCGCCCCTTCAGTATCTGTTGTGCAGAACACATCTACAGTGTTTTTAAAAAAGTAGTATTTGGAGCCAGGGGTAATAAAACAAATACAGGTCCAATGAAAGGCCATTTGCCCACAACTTATGACTCTTGTGAGCAAGACTTCCCTATTCACAGCTGTTAGAAGCTGATCATCCAAATATTTACCACTATTTTCTAGGCTGCAGGCCTTTAAGACAATACCTTCTCTTGTTTTTCATTTCTCAGTATGTCTCTTCTATTTAACTTTTCCATGCCTTTAAAAATACTCTGGTCTCTTACAGAATACATTTTCTTTAGGTACAAGAGAAAGTATGAGACTAATCATTAAATTTTTGATGTACTGCTCGTACAGCATGCTAGTTCAGAGAGTGAACACCAGTTCATGCAGTTGGTGAAAGACTCTTTACCAAACTGCTCTCAGCAGATCCTAGCCAGGCTCAGTAAAAGGAAGGTTCATTGCACCCAATTCTCTACTAGGGTTTGTTTCTTGACATGGTAGGTACCACACATTAACATCCATAGTCTTCATCTATACCAAGACATGGATACTGTGGGGAACTGCAACCAGAGTCCTAATAGCACCTCTCCCACTAGATCAGCATGCCCATCCTTATGGAATAATTATTCGTCTTCTAGCCCTGAAACATTTAGGGAACCCTTTGAAAATGTGACTACTGAAATTAGGGGAAGGGTAAAGGCTGCTTAATTGGCATTTTTTTTCTCCTAATTGCAGTTGACACGGTGAGCCAGACTGTGCAGCAAGCAGCGGAACAGGCTAAGGATGCTGGTCAAAAAGGTACGGTAATGTTTGTGTTTATTTCAAAATGTCACGACAGTGAACTCCCAGACAGGGCCCCCAACCCTGCCTTGCTCCTTGTCCCACACCTGGTTGGAAAGGGAAGCTATTGCAGTGATGCTACAGTTACCTTTGTTTTTCTCTTTTAAAAGCACTTGATGAAGTCTATAAAGTTGCTGAAACCGGTGAAAAAGCTGTGAAAAATGTAGCAAACCAAGCAACTTCATGGGGCAAAAGCTTTGGACAATGAAGATAAAAATGTATCACCACTGACATGTTTGTAAACAAGTTTCTACTACATATACTCTTAAATAAAGACAATACTTACACTCTGCCGGGCTTGCATGTATTCCTTTGGTTACACATATAAAAATACATTTAGAATCGCTGGTCTAGAAAGACTGGATTAGTGCACAGAGCAGGCAGCTAGAGCTGTGCCATGCTACTAATGCAAAGATAGTTTTTGGTGGGGTTTTTTTTGTTTGGTTTTTTTTGGTTTGGTTTGGTTTTTTTTGGTGCAGTAAGGGCTGGCTTAAAGTGGGCAGCACGTAAAGTCAAGCACTTGAGAGCTGGTCTCCCATTTTGTCACTGAGCCTAAATCCTGATCATGTGTGTACAAGTCTCACAAGCTGAGCACTCAAAGGCCCTCTCCAGACAAGGCAAGAACCTCCGTGCCCCTCTGACTGTTTGTGCTCCTGATCTTACCAGTAAAATCACAGCTAGCTCCTGTGTCGAGGAAGGCTCAAGTGTGATGGAGGTGTACATGCCCACTGTTCAGCAGCACTGTGGCACTCAGAGCTGGTGCCAGCAGCAGAGGGTTGCACTGCTGCCAGCAGAGCACTTGGCTGCACTCCCTGCTGGGTGCTGAGCTGGGTTGCTGGTGCCACTCCAGCAGCTCTGCACAGCACAGGCAGGACGGGCACTGCAGCCACGCTGTGCCACCGTGGAAGCACTGCAGGGCTCCTGTTAAACCCACACAGGGACAGCAGCTGAAAGAATCAGAACCAGGTAATTTTGAGTAACTCATCACCAAAAAACTCCCCAAGTACCACGAACACTGTGTGCATATGAACTCAGAATGAGATCTTGGAATCGGATACTACAGACTTCTCAATTAGTAACAGAATAATTTAGAGGTTACTTACCCCGCATCTTGAAAACACAGCAAGTTTCCATTGCTTTGACACTTCCTCCTGATGGTGACAGTTGCCATCAATGTAAAAGAGGTGTAGTACTCAGTTCTTTGCTGGGATAAAAAAATTATCGTTCTGCTTGCTCTTCTGTATAATAGAAATAACTTGCATTTAGTAGTTTGCAGGTGACATGTGACCCTGAACACTGTAGTTGCCATCCTTCTGTGATGCACTTGCAGCTTTAGAGTACTTGCTGAGCTGCTATTCAACACAAACTTTGGACCTCTGCAGTGTTAAGTGCTGAATGAGAGCTTACGAACACCTGGTAAGGACATGCTTTGCTCTGTTTAGTAGGCGGGGTTCAGAGCAGTTACAAATCTGTGCTCGGATCCAACTTCAGGTCCTGACTGGCTCCCTGCCAACCACCACAGCAAGTTTCTTGATAAATGTCTAGTGGCTTATAAGTGAATACAAGCAGTGATCAGGTTATTAGCTGGCAGGTAAGATTTGTGTATGTGGGTACCTTGTATGTAAGGAGGGTCTAACACCTAATTGAAATTACAGTTTTAGTAAAAGAACCCCAGGATTTATAACACGCATCTCAGACAGTGATTGCTTTCTTCAGCTGTGGCTTGGGCTGGGAAAAGGCTAGAGCTGCTTTGCACCCAAACCTCTAAAATCACACTAACTCATAGAAACTGTACAAAGTTTTGCTACTTTCTTCTCTCTGTTGTTGTTGCTGGGTCTTGAGAGGTACGTGCACAAAATGTGATAAGGAACATGCAACTCCATTTTTTTTTCTTAACTGTCTGATTAAGGTCAACAATGCTTAGAACTGGTGTGAGATTTTTTCAGAGCAGGCTACCACAAGAAGTCTGGGATTACTGATAAGGGTTTGGTTCTTGTGTTTAGCTACAAAGGGCCAATCAGCTGACGTGCTCTTAAGTCAGCCTCCAAGCATTTGTCTCCTCAAGAATCTCAACCCTTTGATTAAAAGTACCTTAAGTTGTTACACCTGCCCTTGGATATGCTTGGATTCGTGTCTCCAACACTGACTGCTAACAAGAGGTCAGTAACCACTAAAATCAAGCTGCTGAGCAGAGATCCAGTGAACCTTAAGGGCTCAGCTCTGGGTTTAGCAAAATCATGCCAGGTGGCAGATCTGCTTTTTTTCAAGATGTCGCTGGAAAAGAAGTGTTAATGTGTGTATACACAAGAATAGAGGATGCTAATGAATTGGGGAATATAGGCATGGTGCAGGCTTTGGCTTTTTTTCCCTTCCAGGTTGGGAGGAGGTAGAAGATATCCCAGTTAGCTATCTATGCCAGCTTCCTGTATGCTCCAGCACTGAAAGGATCCTGTTTTTCAAGTTTGCACAACCAAACTAGGGCTGCTTTACCAGGGAGTACAACAATAAGAATTTTGCTTTAAATGAATTTGCTGCCAGATAATGCAACACTGCTTTTAAGATTATTACTGTTTTTAATAATTCAACTATTTGTGAGCTTTTAGCCTCCAAGTTTTGGTTACAATTTGTCAGAGCTGAATTGTTAAAATCATAATTTTATTTTACTATATAATTGTTTATGTAAAAACTGCACTGAAAAATATGATCCAGGATACGGATCTCGTGTTTGGAGATCCACAACTTGATCACAGTAATTCTCTCAAGCTCAAAGGGTTCACATTTTTAAAAATGATATCAGTGTGTGTATATATATATATATATATGCTGCACGGCGGGGATCTGTAGTACTTTTACAACCCTAGATGCCAGCATATATGATGGAGTAAGCCACTAATTAAATGCATCACACAGGTTTATTGCTCCATGCTAACTACTAAATAGTTCTTCACACAAATTTTAGAGGACAAGCTAAAAAGACCTGAAATGATTTACTAAATATATGCAACTTCAAAATCTTGCTGATAGGCAAGTTCAAGAGACAAAGATCTGTATTAGTGAGGCCCTGAAGATAATTCAGGGACAGTACCTTAGTAGTGGTCATGTAATGAATAGACAAGTGTGCTGTGAAGATTTGCAGATTGACTGTGTCTACAGAAAGCTATTGCATGAAATAGAAAACAGTAATACACCAGCATAGTACATTTGGAAAGGTCAACTTTTTTTAATAACTGCTCTCTCTCCAGGTTATGTCATGCAGTTACAAAGTAGTTAGGAAAAAGCATGAGTTTCTGGGAGGGACTAATTGTCTTTTTAAAAAAAACATTCATATTCATTACATAAATAACATCTGGCACTTCAAGGGGACTCCAAGGGACAAAAGCCTTTACACTTCAAAACGTGTGCTTGATCCAATATTTTGTTGAGGTCCATTTTGTTGTACTTCATGTTCAAAACTTTCAAGACCTCCTGATGACAAAAAAAAAGGCTGTGTGTGTTAAGACAGTGGATTAAGTTTATAGCAGCATTCTAGCTCCTCTGTGGTTTGGCCAATGATTTCTGGGTTCAGTTTCACTTTAGTTGTTCACTGAGGCAGTATCTAATTTTCAGAAAGCCTCTGAAAGGAAAAGACTGAAAAAGAATTCCAAAAAACCTAACTATGATTGCTTACCAAATTCAGAATATCCCTTTCTTAAAAAAAAGGAAACAACCTATAGTCAGAATAGTTATGTAGATACTTGATTAAAAACATAACTAGAGTTGCTCAATAGTTTCAGCTTATAAAAATATTAGTCTGTCAGCGCTACAAACGTCATGATGATAGTCAAACTAGCTTGAACAAGCGGGAAAAGGCAGTCCTGTAACAGTAGCACAGTTAAAGAAAAAATATTGCCTTAAGAGAATCAGGCCTGAAGCTTTACTACAAATAAACACTAGACTCCTATCAAAGTTAATCCCTGCTGGAGGCCCATTCTTCCTTTGACAATGCCACAGCATTGATCATACAAGGCCTTACTGAAAGTGCTGAAGCCAAAATTATGTCATTAAACAAAAGTGCATGAAGTAATAATGAGCTAAGTGCTCATATAGTACAGTATCTGATCTGAAGTCTGAGAAGTGGCTCAGGTGGCAAGACCACTCTTTCATACATAAAATGTACCATTTTGTTTTGTAGGCGAAACACCCAGAATGGCCCCCACAAGTGCAGATGAACTGTTGTCTTCAGATACATACTTGTATACAATTTCCTAATCCATGGATTTTTATTGTAAAAAAGACTAGTTTGGAACTGAAACTAATTGAGAATAGAATCCACTATAATGTCAGAAGAAAAGAAAAGTTTGTGGTTACATGTAAACTTGTGAAAAGCTTTCTCAAGAAGAGGGTACATTAACAGCGAGGGGTGGGATACAACAAGGAGCGGTAGTGGCCTGTTTATGTAAAGGTCAAACCAGCCTCATTGTACACTTTGAAGACTTTCTCAATTGCATTGACATAGGCAGCTGTTCTCAGGTCCAGACCCAGGTTGTATGTCATGGCAGTACGCATGATTTGCTGAAACAGAAAAGGTTACATGTGATTTCTGTAACTTTCTCCATAGGAGAGCAACAATTTTGCTTGCAGGATCCAAGTTAGGAGTAAAAGGAGCTGCTAGATCGGTATCAGAGCTCTGATCCTTGGTGGATCAATTCTGAAATTTCTTGATTCCCCTTACAGCTGAGAACTGAAAGGCAAGAACATCTTTCCCAGGTCACTATATTACCCCTTTTCAAATCTCACATTGATAGGGAGAGATGAGATGTTTCAAGTAGCCTTTGTCCCACTAATTAAACATACAGCATAAAGGAATTAATCTAAAACTGCTAATGGTGAAGTAAAGCACTATGCTTTAAAGCACTTTACATGTCCCAGATTAGTCAGGCACAAGAGGACAACTAAAAATTTTCTACTTACTACAGCTTCTACTAGAATAATCTCTAATGTTTATTATACCCAGTTAAAAGTTGGCCATGATGGCACAGAGCAGAAATTCTTCATACTCTAACTGACTTCCATTAACTGTGTACTGTTTATCTACTCCTTTAATTGCAAAGAAATTCTGCACAACCTATTCAAAAACGGTCCCAAAGTCATGTGAGTTTTCTTTCATGTACGTATATACAGCAATGCAGTATTTACCCGGGCAGAACGTTCCATTGTATAAGCCAATCCAGAGTGTACAATGTCCTTCTCAGATGCACCCTGTAATAGGGAATAAAATCAGGGTTTAATCCAAGACACAGAAAGGTCCTCATTGTGTGCTGGGGACAATGACATGTTGGATTCCCAAAATTAGTGAAGTTTGCTTACTCATTCCCTTCTAATGATTCATGAAGAACCTAAATAGCCTTTACTGTATTACTTGAAGAGCTAGTTATGGTTGCTACAATTCTAAAACCTCAGATGTAAGCACTGAAGTCTTTTATAAGCCTAGCTTACAGATGCATGATGTTACTATTATCTACTGAGGTAGTAATTACTGTTTTCAGCCTTCAGACCACACAGTAAATATTAAACAAAAAAGCTCCCAAGAGTCAACAACCTATGGAAGCCCCTTGCAATTGTTTTAGAGACAGACAGGTTTTAGGAAGGGCATAGATCCCAAATTCATATACTCCATATTGAATTAGCCTTTAGCAACTCTGTAGCTTTATTCCCATTAAAATTTAAACACACAGAACAATAAGCACTTGAAGAATTAGGATGACTCATTACAGGTTCAATGTTCCATCATCCTGATTGCTGTAATTTACTAATAATTGGACATGTGGCTCCACAAAATACTTGCTTTCCCTCAAATACCAATTTGTGCTGGAAGTAGAAAGTGCTAGGCCAGATTCTATGGCTTGTGTTTAAGTGATCCAGCATTTGCTTTAAGCCACAGAACCCATCACATGCTACTCATATAGCCTAACATGTATGAAAATGCATCACTCTGGGTCAGGCTAAAGTCTATCCCTACCATCTGACTGTAGGGCAAGTTTATACGCATTTCCCCTGATTTCTTCTTGAGGGAGCATGGTTTAATGTTTTTCAAAACTCACTGGACTTTTTTCCCCTCCTCATTTGCCCCATCTCCTCCTGAATTTGTGTTTAAAAACCAAACCAACTGATGCTTTTAGTTTCCATGTATCCCTTGGCAGAGTATTGCACACCTGAACTGTCTGCTGTGCTAGGAACCATCCCCTTAGTCTTCTTTCTGCACCTCACTGTGCTGGTTTTGTTTGAATACACCTCACTCTCTTCCATCATTCCCTGCAGTGAACAATCTACCCTTACCCACCCCTTTTTATATCCCTCATTCTACAGATCACTGTCTCCCCCCCAGGCCTCCTTCAGGACAGTGGGACCTAGGTTCGTTCATTGTTCCATGTCGGAGAAGCTCCCATACTTTTATCTGTCCTTGTGATCTTGCTCTGAACTTTTCCACACCTCCAATGGTTGAAGATGCAGAGACCTAACCTGCACACAGTATTCAGAAGGCAGCACACTCTGAATTCATATGGTGGCATCATTAGTCAGTCTTATCCCTTCAGAACAGTTTCTAATGCTGGATTTGCTTATAGATTGCTATAGATTTCTAGGCTTGTATTTTGTCATCACCTCCAAAACTTCCTTTTAAATGCAAATGGATGAGCTCACAACCCATCACTTCACGTGGAAATTTCCCCACCATGTATTGCTACACATTAGATAGCAATGACGTTTCTTTGCCCATTGATTCACTCTTTGAGGAACAAGCTACAGTTTTTCACCCAGCTCTTATTCTGGAGTTACAGAAACATCAGACTATCTGCAGTGTGGGATCTTGTTGAAAGTTTTTTGGGAAACCAGGCACAACTACATCAAAAGAGCTCCAAAATACAAAAAGTATCTGTATTAAAACCGTAGCTTTTTTACAATATTGGAGGTATTTTGCATGGGCTGAAGTAAAAGAAAAAATAGCTTATTTGCAATATTCTGATGCAGTTCAGTTCATTTGCTTGCTTTGTTTAGCCATCAGGATAATTATGTACTAATGCTTTGCCTGGGGAAAAGTGTTCCATGATAGCTACAATGGTAAAATTTAGACTACAGTTATAATATCAGAGTACAGCTCCCCTAATAGTAAAAAAACCAGTAGCAAGTACTTACCGATATCCTGTCTTGAAATTCTGCTGTAGGCACAACTGGAATAGTTCCCCCATGCTTCCCAAATTTTCTTTCCAAGCTTTCCTGGACAGACACTAGAAAGAAAGAAATAAATTTTAAAAAGTAGATGCAAGGTAACTGACAAAAGAAAGGAATGTTTCCCTGGCAAAGGAGGTGATCCCAGGACTTTTAGCATTCAGTGGCATGAAATGGGGCTATGGGCAAAGGGAGTCATCTTATTTTTGTTTTCTAAGAAAAGGGAAAGATACTGATGTTTCTTTGTTTATAGATGAATGATTCCAGTATTAGTAGTGATACCGCTACAGTACAGTCACAGGGCAAGCAACTGGATTTACTGATCTTAACTTCACTAACCTTATAAAACTGATAGAGTAATCTGGATTAATTTTCCTAACTTGATAGATAGTATTAGACAAAATATTTCTGCAAGTTAAAGCAATCACTTATCTCTTATTATACTTGGAATACACAGTATTGCTAAGAAAAAAGTCCATGTGAAATTTTAGGATTTTTTTACCTTCAGATACGAGCAGTGCTTTGGTATTTTCACTGATAATTGCCATAACTCTCAACTACTTTAGAAACACCTTGCAATGTATGATTTATGAGAAAAGGTTATATTAAAAACTTTGCAGGTGTATATTTTGCCAAGTTCAGTGTCTCAAGATTCTCACGTTTTCTACAGAATACCACTTAAAATGGAGCAACATCCTCCAGTTCTTCTCCCTTAAGCTTCCTCTCTTCATGTAATTGTTACTGTTTCCCAGAAAGTAGGCAGCACAGAACAACCGTACGTGGAGCTGTGAGCCATGAGCAGGTTTTCCCAGTGCCTATCTCTATTATATTATTGGCCTTCATAGAAATCCTCTATTGTTGTATGTGCAGAACAATGGTACCCACTTGAACTTTGAATGCTTCTTAAATATCAAGTGTACAGCTGAAAAGACATTTATTAAGAAGTAATAAATATTTCACTTAAGTGGCTTGACTTCACTATTTTACAAAACTGAGAAAAGAATTATAAGATGACTGAAAAAATATGCATTTAAGTGAAGTCATTAGAGTTGCAGGTCAGTTAACCTATAAAACCTTTTCTGTTCTTTACTATGCAGCAGTTACAGACTTGTGGGGAAATTGTGATGAATTTAAAAGAGTTCTGTATTCATTTCTCCCACACTTGGTGTTTGCTAGCCCAATTATCAACTGAACGGTGCGTGGAAGCAGAACTGAGCACTTACTGAGCAAGTGGTAGTTTGAATCTCTTTCATATTTGAAAGTCAAACGGCCGTAACTGACGTGGTTCAAGTTTTTCAGCCATTCGAAGTAGGATACTGTTACACCACCAGCATTCAGGTAAAGATCCTGCACAGAAACAGTAAATATTTTGAATTGTGACCATGTGACAAAGACAGCTCTATCATATTCTGCAAAAGCAAGCAGAAGTATCATGTACAAGGCACTTCTTTAAACTGCAGTACAGAAGACAATCCAGTTCTTACTCTTACAGGGTAACACCCTCTTCTTCAGTTCAGGGATTACTTCTACTGATTTAAAATAGGACTTGACTTTAGAACATGAAGTTTAGCTATGCTTGACTGACTACTTCTATTTTAGCACAAATTTTTAAGGAAAGTAGGGCATTCTTAGGCCATCTCAGTGGGTAAAGGCTGAAGATAAGCCACTCTATCTGGCAAGATCACTTGATCAGGACACCCTTTCTCTGTGAAAAAATTGTCATTATGACTGGATAGGTCTTATTCTTTCAAATTATCATTACACATACTCTGTACAATCTACAGTAGACAGTTCTGGCAGAGCATCATCCAGAAACACCGTACCTACAACTGGCCAGAATATTTATTCTTCCTTCTTCCTTTGTTTAGTGCACTTTTTAATTGAGCAAATGTCAACTAATAATCGTTATCTTTTATAATATTTATTAAGAACCTCATTACAACTGTAAATGACCAATCTTCAGCAACATTGACACCCATTTCCTAGACATCGGTTATTAAAAACCACTCTTAGAGAATGAATGGCTAGTAATAAAAACCTTCGATAATTAGAGTCTTGGTACTCTTCACAAAAGTGTTCCTTTTGTAATGAAAAATCAAAGGTCATGATAGAACCTTACAGGGATAACCATGATATTCCGCTCCAAGAAGATTTTGTCAGCTTCAGGAGTTGTAGGCCCATTGGCACCTTCAGCAATAATCTGAAAGAAATCACAGCAGAGTAACTCAGAGGTATAGATTTGGGTTTGTTCATGCTGATTATAGAATATTAGTACTTAAACAGACCTTCTCTATTTTTCATTTACATTTGAACTCTTTGACTTACTTTTGCTTTAACCTTGTGTGCGTTGGCCTTGGTCAACTGCTTCTCGCTGGCAGCAGGGATGAGAATGTCACAGTCTGTTTCCAAAATACTGCCCTCAAGTGGCTTTGCTTTAGGGAAGCCCATGATTGTCCCGTGTTGCTGCGTGAAGAAAACAAACCACTGTGGGTGTCGTGTGTTGTGCACTCATGAATTTCTTCCCTACTTCTGACTTTCAAAGAGAAAAAAGGGAGGAGCAACAGTACTAGAGAGACAGCACATAACATAATTCCTATCCTTACCTAGAACTAAAAAGCAAGCTACAAAGCTTCAGTAACAGTCAAAGACCTCAAGACTGAAGCATAACTGCTCTCTTCTTAAAGACACTGATAACCATTTGGGCTTTGGAATATTTAAAAAAAAAAAAAAGCTCCTCTCAGTTCTTAAAACAGTTTTCAAGCAACTGAAATGACTCACTAGTCTGCTCCACCCAGGATAAGTTGCATCACATAAGATTCAAATGGTTTTTAAAATTCAGTACTACAATGATGGACTTTGTTTAGTGATAGAATCTTCATTCTTCAGAGAAAGAGGGTGATAAAGAAATTCCAATACTCCCTATATAAAAGAAGACACATCAAATAACCCCCTAAGAAACTTTAAGTACAAGATTATATTGTAGTGCCTGTGAACTGCCCCCTCAAGTCTGCTTCACTTGAAAACTGAAATAAAAAGACCACATCCAGTTTTCATTACAAACTACACATTCAAGTCACACTGCCAGGCAGGCTTTCATTCTTTCAAAATCATCCAATAGGTAAGAAACAGCAAAAGTACACTTTGTACATCTTAAATGACCCATGTGCTTGTGATTCTCAGTCAGGAATCCTTCAGGAACCTCCTTGGTTCCTTAAGACATCCTTCCTAGTTTAGGCATAAGAAAGGCAAAATACTAAGAGTTCCAATTCTGAAAGCAAAGTAATTAGCCTGCGCACATACAGACATTTTTTTGAGAGTCAGATCAAAGGGTAAAAAAGGTACCACCTGCATTTGCATTCTTGTTGGGGAGAAGAAGGAGAGTCAGAAGAATCAACATTTCTAAGCCATTTTATAAGGACTATTTACAGCATGATTGAAATATCCCAACACCAATTTACAGTCATCAGTCTTTCTATGTATTTGCAAAGCTGACAAAAATTACACTCTTTCTGCTTAGCTAGGTTTCATACCAATTTGAAATCTTCTAGTTCCTTTGGGTCAATCCCATCAGGATTCCAGATAGAACCATTAAACTCTCCGACAGCAACGCATTTTGCACCAAAACGATGCAAGTATCTCATAGAATGCAAGCCCACGTTACCAAATCCCTGAAAGTGGAAAGAGAATGGGAAAAGTAGTTAACCCTCCAGCTAAAATGGTGATTTCTGCTAAGGCCTATACAGTTTTAAACAGTTCTTCATCTATTGGCACATCTTGGCATTAGATGATGTATAGGCAAGATGGAAGAAATCTACATGCATTATATTCTTATCTGAATAGCATTGCAGAAATTATGCACTGCAGCCAGCAATGTACAGCCGTGATAAATTTTTTATACTGGAAATTTAGAAAGGAAGAGTTAGTGCTACTATGGAAGTGTCAAAACTATGGTGTTTATCAACATGGGAACATTCTGTGTATCTTAAGATAAGATATGATATTTTAAGACTTTATGACTGGCACTGTGCTGAAGGGATTGGTGGATTTTTGTGTGACTACTAACTTAATTCCAGGCCATTAAGTTCCTTTACTTCCAGAATGCTGACATTCTTGAAGTAAAGGAACAAACATAACAAACCAAAAAGCCACGTGATTGATGTTGAAAGTTTGTGGTATGATTCTGTGCTGAAAAAAAAGCTGAATAATAAATTCCTGTATAACACAGCTTCAATTATACTTAGGATTTTTGCTTATGTATTAGAAGCAAACTTTGATAGAAGGGTCTGTCATGCCTTAGGTCTCTTTGAAATGCTCTATGCTCTTTTTCCTACGAGAATTTTCTGCTTTTCTTATGGCCATGTTTTCAGTCTAAGTTTTGCTTAAATGCCTGTTGGTTAGTCCTCTGCCAGGCATGAAAATGCCAAAGTGCAGGGAGACGAGTGTGCTGCTGGGTCTGCAGGGCAGAGATGTTTTTTCCAGCCCACAGGTTAACTAGAGGACAACTTGGAGGTTACAATTACTCTGCTATTTCTAACAAGCACTTTTTGAAAACAACAAAACAAATCAGTTCCTCAAATCCTCCATTTAACATACTGTTTAGAGTTGAACAAGTTCCATTTCTTTGAAATTTCAGGAACAATAATGCATACTACTGGCTATCAAATCCTTTCAAAATTCAACTACAGAAATCCTCAAGTCTTAGAAACACCAAAAATGTACATTCGACCCTACAAATTTAGGTTAAGTTCGTGGTTTCTATTTTTCCAACTGCTCATTCCATAATGGAACAAGAACATAACCCTCAATTCCTTCTCTCCTTAAATTTTTTATTATAAAACATTGCAACAAATTTTGTGTAGGTAAAACCAGTGTCAGAGCACTCTGAAAAGTGTGCCATGCCTTAAAGAACTTCTGTAACAGTATTTCATTTTGGTTTTGCAGCTTACAGTCATAAAGACTAGAGATTTGGCTTTGTGCCTGTAGAGTGCAATTGAAAGTTTAGTTTATAAAAACCAGTCCAGAATAAAGGACACCTATGTTGTCTGAAGAGTGTTTCTAAGGTTTGAGAGTAAAGGTTAACTTGGAAGTTTTAAAGCCCCCTCAGATTTTAAGGGCTACAGCCTGTTTTAAAAACAGCTCTACTGAAAATTAGTGTACTACTTCTTTTCCTACAGTCCAAGGAAAAAAGTTACCTGAACAGCAAATGTTTTATCTCCAAATCCTGGAGTCATTCCTAATAAGCTCATGTATGACGCTTCATTAATGAAATTTTCAATTCCATGGAAGACACCACGACCAGTTGCAGATATACGTCCATGGATCCCACCCTGGCTGATGGGTTTACCAGTTACACATGCATGTGCATTAATGTCCTGTAAAACAGCAAAGGACTTGTGAGATATGGAATCAATCAATCAAAAAACAGCTGGAAAAAGAGTTTTGTACACTTCAGACACAAGGGAAAAGGGAAAGTGTAAGAGTCAGAACATGATACAGCTTAAATGCATGTAGTTTGTAAAGAAGATTTCCTTCCTCACTTCGTGTAAACACCTTGCAACACTGTCAGGAAAGGTGTGTAACGCAATAGTGGATATAGTCTGTGAATTTTTGTTGTCTCTAAAAGTGTGTATGTTAACTTCAGTCTGTGTATCATGGTGACAAGCAGACAAATCAAAAATCTTTGAGGAATATTTCTCAAAGTCAGCTCCTATTTACAGCCACAATTTCTTTACATCATTACTTCTGATATCTTAATTGTTTTATGGGCTCAGACATATCCTTGAACTGGCTTTTAATCATCTTTAAACAGTGTTAAGTGTTGCTTTGTAACAAATTCAGTTATTTTGCAATTACAAAACAAGGTATTAAGTCTGTAGCTAGAATATGGAGATGCTCTATCTCAGAGGAAAATCTGCAGTTTGAAGGTCATATGGGAAAAGCTGGCTATTTACTACTTTCATTCAGAAAAGCAGCATTTACAATCAAGCCTCTATTCTTAATTTGGTGGCAATAAAATTAAGTTTTCCATATACCAGATAGCTATTTAAAACCATAGCTATTTTTCCAATTGGAATTAATAACTCAAAAGAAATTCTTCCAAACTAGACAGTGGACCTCCCTCTTCTGTGACCAGCGGTTCCCATGCTCCCACACCCCGGGAGCACAGTCACACGGTGGCTTGGCTTCCAGCACAAGTGAAAGAGTAGGGATGAAAGAGAATCCACTGAAATGAGTCTGCCAGCAGCCGGATGGGTTTCCATTCCACCAGCCACACATTCACTGGGAGGCTCCCTCCGCTTCATCCCTTGTGCCAAAGGCATTTGCATGCTTGTGGTGTGAGTGCAGGATGCTTGGTGAGAGGAAGGAAAGGAGCAGACAAAAGTAAGTGGAGGCAGAATGGCTGGAGGGGATTAGAGCCATAATGAACACTAAAACTATTTACTGTTTGAAAACCATAGTGAGTTAACATATAACCCTCTTTAAGAACAATAAAAGTGGTGCTGGGCTTGCCACAGAATTCCTAATTCAGCGTCCCAAAACACAGCTCGCTGCTCTCCATAAGCTGTATGCTCCCTCTGGTGGCACACCAACTGTAACCAAGATTGGCAGGGGTGTTCTCTTGGAACGACTTGGCCTGATGTTTTGATGGACTTCTAGGGTTTTATTCTGTTACATAGTGTTAAACTATGTTTTAGGCTCCGTGCATTCACAGAAGAGGAAATATGTTCTATAAATATTTGAAGAAATACAGCCTCCCACCATATATAAGAATGTATTTATCAAATTCCCTTCCTGTGTACCAGAAGTCAGTTGATTGTGTCAGGAAGTACGGAAGAGTGGAAAGGATTAATTTAGTAAAAAACTTTAGCCATATATAATTCAGTGATCCAGAAACTTCAGATGGATTTTCTGGAACAGTTAACATGGTAGTTATTAACGACTTGCATGGTTTGGCAAGAAAAGAGAACATGAGGTGAGGGCAGACTCGGGTCTTCTTAAAGTCACATATAAAAGCCACATCTGATGTCAAAGTCCTAAAATCTTTGGTTTCAAGTTAAGAAATAAAAATTTTTAACATATCTTGGGCAAAAACCGAAGAGCATGGCTTTTGATGAGAACCTTGGAAAATGTCTTACAGCTAGCACCAAAGACTTCTGTATCAGCATTGGTAGCTTGGTGATGTTCAGGCACTAACTTTTGCTCCTTTCTTAACCCCTCTCCGCCTGCAATAACATTCTCCCTGTCTCTCCAGCTTCCTGGCTCTGTATATTAGGTTTTTGAGCAAACTTCCCTTATCTGTTTAGATCTGTTATTTGATTTATCCTTTCCACTTGAAACTCCCTGAACACAGCTGTGTGCCGTGTGCAAGCACAGACCCATCAGATCTGTATCTCAGACAGATCCCTCTCACCAGAGTTATCTTTCCACTTCACTGAATGCAGTCCCTTGCACAGCTTCCATCTGTGTTCGGAATTATGGCTTGTTTCACTTTTGTTCATTGCTCATTTTCTGCTCTTAGTTCCCTTCCCTTCTTGGCCCATGGTCACTTTTATCTTTTCAGTATTCCTTAACCACCTTTATTTTTGCTCTTGGTGTCCCAACCAGATAGCTATCTGAAACATCTTCCTCTACAAACTGGTTTTGATGGATTATTCCCCTTTTTATAGCCTTGTCAGAATTCTCACTTTCCTTCTCCATACCTGGGCACTCTCCACAATAGCTCTGGAGTTCCACTGTGGCTACCACTCTGAGTGTACAAACAAGCAACCCAACAAAATTAGGTAAACTAACATTTCCTCTCCCCCCTCTCCTTTTCATTTTTAAATTAACTTTTCAGAAAAATGTTCCTGAATCCTCACAGGCTTTTTTTATTTTTCAACAAGATACTGCCAAACAGACAGAGTCTAAAAAGAAGCTGTTGTAGCATAATTCAAATTTTAATCCTCAGTAGTTATTTTGTTTTCTTTTGTCTTGGAATCATGTGAATGTGTAGGACTACACAATACAGTGAGATTATAAAGTGGAAAGAATAAGAAATTCATCCATTTGAAAACTTCTCTATCAGGGTTTAGTTTAACTTTTTTTAAAATGGAGCTTTTCTATAAAACTGTATGAGAACTCTTCAATACAGCAAATCTTAAAGCAGGTCACTTGCTTATGATCCTTCTTGTCAGTCTTACTAATACAGTGCTGTTGTATCACAGTGAAATACACATTTTAGTGCCATGAGTTAAATGTTAAAAGTCAATGTTTTGAGGCACCAGTTTTGCTCTAAGTTGGAATTTTAAGTTCTGACTGAGGGAACCAGTTGCCACCCTGCATGTTAAAGTCCGTCTGAAATCATAATTTTGGTTTTTTATCAGATTTCAAATTTTAATTAAAATATTTACCTATGTGAACAGCAAAAAGCAAGGAATGTTTTACAGTGATATCCCTAGTGGAGAGCTCTGTATAAAAGTGATTTAACTCATCTGATCAGCATGCCACAGCTGATGCCTCAAGCATTTATTTTTTCCTTCCGTAAGATACCTTAGACTGTACTTCAGACTTAGAACAACCTGTGCCACTCCACCTCCTACTGTTCGAGGCCTCAGACAAATCTTGTGCCAGCAGAGTGTCTGAGGACAGTCGGGCACGTCTGGAGCAGATGTGCCAGCGAGAGGCACCTGGGGGGTGGCACTGAGGCCCTGCTGCTGGGGGTGTACACCCCGCTGTATTTCAGGAGAGCTGCGGCAAGGGACTGCACAAACGGCAAGGCAAGAATCTTTTCATTTCCAAAGGAGCTGGGATAGGCAAACATGCAATAGATGAGCATAGTAACACACCAATACACAGCTACTAACAAATAAGTTGTCCACAATACATTTTTGTTTCAACTGACCAGTTGAAAATACACAATGAAAGTGTTTAGTTAACAGTCAAGTACAAATAACCCCACTGACATAAGGATAAAGGCCAAACTAATGGCTAGCATCAAAAAGTAATTTTTAAAAATTTTAGGTTTTTTTTAATTGCGTCCTGGGCTATAAATTATGCCAGTGTCCTTTTGCTTTACATTTTGGAGAATCTGCTGAAGTCCACAATGAATACTTGTTACTTCTAGGAGACCAGAGAACCTTAAAACTTTTACAAGTTATACCAATATTGTGAACTTAATTAGCATGGTCTCTTGAATGCACAGAGCATTTCTTTAATAAAACTCATAAATTCAGTTATCAGTTAACAACTTTAAATTAGTAATTATAGTACCAATCAAAACCAGATGACAATGATAAACATAGAAACCAATTTCAGACATATACATTTAAAAACAGTGTATTTTCCTTTTGTCAAACAGTTGGAATCACTATTATACCAGACAAGCTTCTTTTAAGGCTAGTGTAAGAATATTATCCTTAATGCTATTTTTCCTTTACTGTACCCTAAAATCCTCACACCACTGAAGCTGTCACAGTTTGCAAGAATATTTTTAGACGCAATAAGTAAACACATTGATGTGATTAGGCAGCTTTTCTGCTTGGAAGCCTCTGCTCAAGACTTACATAGTGTCCTATGGTACTGGCATAGGTGTCAGCAATCCAGGACATCTCCCTCTCCCCCGTGCTCATATCAGGAGCAGGCACATCCACACCAGGTCCTGTTGGCAACAGTGAAAACAGCTCTTAAGGGTCAAACACAAATAGTTATTTTCAATCATTATTCCCTTGGGAACTGTGCAGGCCTTGGCAGGGAAGAACTGTTTTCCTGTTTAATCCTCAATTTATTATGCAAGCAACATATTCTTCTGGATTCAATGCAGTTATAGATGCTGTATCACACCTTTCTACAATACTGTCAAAACCTCCCACCTTTCCATAAGCCATTTGATAAAAGGTGAAGGCCAGTTTGTCAATAAAAAGTCCGAGCAAGATAGTGCATCAAAAGTGGTTTTGGGTTTTTTTGACAATCATTGCTGTAACAGGGAGGGCGCTATCTAGGTATGATTTCTATATACTGGGACATTGATTGGATTCTTCTGCATAAGAATTTCCTTTCTGTTTCTGGGTGAGTTTAAAAATTGCAGGTAGGTTGTTCCTAGTCATTGCATTGTAGCACATGCATTTGATTTTACTGCTTACTTCAAGAAAGGTTTCATTTCTCTTTCTTGATGAAATAAACTTTCAAAAGAAGTTTCACACATCTGTTGAAATTAAAAAAAAATATGTTTTTGTAGATAGCTAAGATAGTATTTCCCCAGACTATTTAAGATTATAGAGATTCACTAATCAGGATTTTAAATGCAACTCTGCTCCTAACAATTTTTTCTAAGTATTTTTAAAAGGTTTGTAAAAGTTGTGTAGCACCAACCAAAAAGAGCCAAAAAGGAAGACAAGTTTATCGAACCATTTTAATTGTCACTGAACTAACTCACTGTAGCTGGCATTGTGAACAGTAAAACCCTAGTCACATGTACCATCAGTAAGTGTGTTTATAAAGGAGCTTAATTTAGATGATAAATACTCTGGCTGGAAGAGCAGATGACAAACACCAGCTGAAGAGCAAGAAAATGCAGATAAAAGGATAGACATTCCCAAGGCAGTTAGGTATCANATCTGATCAGCATGCCACAGCTGATGCCTCAAGCATTTATTTTTTCCTTCCGTAAGATACCTTAGACTGTACTTCAGACTTAGAACAACCTGTGCCACTCCACCTCCTACTGTTCGAGGCCTCAGACAAATCTTGTGCCAGCAGAGTGTCTGAGGACAGTCGGGCACGTCTGGAGCAGATGTGCCAGCGAGAGGCACCTGGGGGGTGGCACTGAGGCCCTGCTGCTGGGGGTGTACACCCCGCTGTATTTCAGGAGAGCTGCGGCAAGGGACTGCACAAACGGCAAGGCAAGAATCTTTTCATTTCCAAAGGAGCTGGGATAGGCAAACATGCAATAGATGAGCATAGTAACACACCAATACACAGCTACTAACAAATAAGTTGTCCACAATACATTTTTCTTTCAACTGACCAGTTGAAAATACACAATGAAAGTGTTTAGTTAACAGTCAAGTACAAATAACCCCACTGACATAAGGATAAAGGCCAAACTAATGGCTAGCATCAAAAAGTAATTTTTAAAAATTTTAGGTTTTTTTTAATTGCGTCCTGGGCTATAAATTATGCCAGTGTCCTTTTGCTTTACATTTTGGAGAATCTGCTGAAGTCCACAATGAATACTTGTTACTTCTAGGAGACCAGAGAACCTTAAAACTTTTACAAGTTATACCAATATTGTGAACTTAATTAGCATGGTCTCTTGAATGCACAGAGCATTTCTTTAATAAAACTCATAAATTCAGTTATCAGTTAACAACTTTAAATTAGTAATTATAGTACCAATCAAAACCAGATGAAAATAATAAACATAGAAACCAATTTTAGACTATATACATTTAAAAAGTGTATTTTCCTTTTGTCAAACAGTTGGAATCACTATTATACCAGACAAGCTTCTTTTAAGGCTAGTGTAAGAATATTCTCCTTAATGATATTTTTCCTTTACTGTACCCTAAAATCCTCACACCACTGAAGCTGTCACAGTTTGCAAGAATATTTTTAGACGCAATAAGTAAACACATTGATGTGATTAGGCAGCTCTTCTGCTTGGAAGCCTCTGCTCAAGACTTACATAGTGTCCTATGGTACTGGCATAGGTGTCAGCAATCCAGGACATCTCCCTCTCCCCCGTGCTCATATCAGGAGCAGGCACATCCACACCAGGTCCTGTTGGCAACAGTGAAAACAGCTCTTAAGGGTCAAACACAAATAGTTATTTTCAATCATTATTCCCTTGGGAACTGTGCAGGCCTTGGCAGGGAAGAACTGTTTTCCTGTTTAATCCTCAATTTATTATGCAAGCAACATATTCTTCTGGATTCAATGCAGTTATAGATGCTGTATCACACCTTTCTACAATACTGTCAAAACCTCCCACCTTTCCATAAGCCATTTGATAAAAGGTGAAGGCCAGTTTGTCAATAAAAAGTCCGAGCAAGATAGTGCATCAAAAGTGGTTTTGGGTTTTTTTGACAATCATTGCTGTAACAGGGAGGGCGCTATCTAGGTATGATTTCTATATACTGGGACATTGATTGGATTCTTCTGCATAAGAATTTCCTTTCTGTTCCTGGGTGAGTTTAAAAATTGCAGGTAGGTTGTTCCTAGTCATTGCATTGTAGCACATGCATTTGATTTTACTGCTTACTTCAAGAAAGGTTTCATTTCTCTTTCTTGATGAAATAAACTTTCAAAAGAAGTTTCACACATCTGTTGAAATTAAAAAAAAATATGTTTTTGTAGATAGCTAAGATAGTATTTCCCCAGACTATTTAAGATTATAGAGATTCGCTAATCAGGATTTTAAATGCAACTCTGCTCCTAACAATTTTTTCTAAGTATTTTTAAAAGGTTTGTAAAAGTTGTGTAGCACCAACCAAAAAGAGCCAAAAAGGAAGACAAGTTTATCGAACCATTTTAATTGTCACTGAACTAACTCACTGTAGCTGGCATTGTGAACAGTAAAACCCTAGTCACATGTACCATCAGTAAGTGTGTTTATAAAGGAGCTTAATTTAGATGATAAATACTCTGGCTGGAAGAGCAGATGACAAACACCAGCTGAAGAGCAAGAAAATGCAGATAAAAGGATAGACATTCCCAAGGCAGTTAGGTATCAGGAATACATGACACACCTTTAACTAGTTACATGCCTCGTTATTCATTTGCGTAAGAACCGTCTCTGGGTAAAGCTCATCCCTTTAATTAAGAGTCGAGCTGGTAATATCCAGCTTTCTGCAGAGGAGATGTCCAGACAGCAAAGCTACCAGAACAACTCAGGGCTGAGCCTGAATGAAGCTCCTACTACCACTACTGAGCTGAGGTTCTGTTACAACAGGCTCCTATGCTTCTTGCCTACGCTTCCCTTGCAGCCTCTGGTTGCCACGGGTGAAGCCATCAACTTTTGCTGGGGTGGATCTTCTATTTCCTTCCTCTCTTTCCTCAGATATCTGCCAAAAGCCTCAACTCAGACTACAGGAAACAGTAACAGTGAAGAGTTTGCTATTAGAGATTAAAACTGCAACAAATATGGTCACAATTTTATGATCTAACTCTGAGAGAAATGTGATTCATTTTGGATACTGTGACCTCAGCTTTTGTGGCTTCTGGTAGCAGAACAGTCACCAGAAAAAGTTAAGACAGTTCCCTTAAAAATGCATGAAGATGCAATGACTCAATTCTTTGTGGCTCTTTGATGAAAGTTCTCTATTTAAATTGTTTACAGTTCTCAAAAATACTGTTATTTAAGGATATTATCTAACAGGCACTGCCAATGTACAATAAATCAGACTCCTAAATTTCAACAGTAAAGCTGCCCAACATACCAATAAAGCCCTTTTTTGCCAGCTCCATGGTAAACCTTCTTGTGATCTTTTCCAATTCATTGTCCTATAGAGAAAACGCAATAAATATCAGAAGAAATCATTAGTGTTCAGGAGTATTTGCTCAAACTTAGCCCAAGCATAAGCAAACGCCCTCTTCTTTTAGAAGAAAGGATGATTCATAATTTATATAATTTATACGCCACTCCCCAGCAGACCGTTGGTATTCAGGCAGCACAAGAAACACGGGGCTTTCTTTCCGTACGTTCTGATCCATGACAAGTCGGGAGCGTGGCACAGAAGAACCACCTGTGCCCACAGCAGAGATTTCCAGCAAACAAATCTGATATCCTGTGTGAGCGATTTACAACCAGCAACAGCAAGAGCTGGCCCTGCCAGTTGTGTAACCAACACAGCCAAACGACTTCACACAAAGCCTTACAGGAGCTTTGAACTTAGAATATCTGTTATGTATTCTAGTATTCCTCTCTGGACAAGTTGTTTTAATTAGGGCAAGAAGGCAAGCCTGCAGTAAACCTTTTATAAGCCAAGTTAGTTATTATTCACACTGGAACACTGCACAGAATGGTTTAATGGAGCATAAAACTATTAGTCAAAATAAACAAAAACGTTAACTTTTTTTCCTAAGAGTAACTTAATTTAAGCTTTTATTAACAGTATCAACTTTAAAAAATTTCAGGTTCCAAAATATTTGTAGTATCCTGATTTTCTGGAAAAAAAAAATTAAATAACTGAAGTATTCCACCTCTGAAACATAAACCTTTTAAAAATTCTTTTCCTACCTATTGCATGCAGAGCCTACATTCAGCCTTTACATAGGCAGAAGTGGCAGGAGGTTTTAAGTGGTCAATAATGCCCTTAGAAGAGCTTTTTTAACTGGCTGGCTTCAGTATTGCAGATAACTGAATTTTTATCTATGATTAGGCTTACTGTGTAGTTCTTGGGATTGATCTTGACACCAGCCTTTGCCCCACCAAATGGCACATCTACAAAAATGCAAAGGAAAATAATTTTACTTTTTCAACAATAAAGGCA
Source organism: Platysteira castanea (assembly GCA_013397175.1). NCBI lineage: Eukaryota > Metazoa > Chordata > Aves > Passeriformes > Platysteira > Platysteira castanea. Next base: position 849,655 of record VYXC01001353.1, read on the forward strand.
GAACACATGAGAAATATGTGTAATTATATCTTTGATTTTAGCAGTGATTTTGATTTTGCCGCATTTATGGCTTCTCAAGTGTAAGCTATAATCTGATCTAGGTACTCATAAAAATGGGAGATCTTTCAAGGCACTTTGAAAATGATCTTTGAAACTCCAAAGTTCATTATTTAAATTTTCTATGCTTAAATATCCCTTGTCCTTGACACTTGTGCAAATAGTTAAGTTTTACCATTTATATTTTACTGGTTTAGCTCAAAAATTCTACTTTGGCAAGTCCTAAGTGTCTCTATATACATTAGGAAAGTAATTTCTTTTCTTACACATAATGTGCAGCTTCTCTCTAAACTCCTCTACAATTTAGTAGCTGTGTACAAATTATACTTCTTCATAACCCATAAAGGAATTTTATCCTTCTCTCTCCACAGCTCCCCTGCCTGAATCCTTTACAGCCTGCATCTGTTCCCCCTAAAATTAGTCCCCTACTAATCCAAGTTTGTTGTACTTGAATTTGAGTTCAAGATGCAGTACTTTTTATGGGAGAGGGTAGTCAGCAGAATTTGGACTTTTCAAATGAAAATGCAACCTTATTTAAGTATTTGCAGTAACAGCAGAGGGAATATGTATTATTATTTTGGTCACTATAGATTTTTCCCATCTTGCTACAGATTTAAGTTAGAGATTAGTGTCTGAAATTCATTTTAATCCTTCACATGTTTGGTTTTTTAATGTAATTACATCAGTACTGATTGGAATTAAAGACTGAAATTCTGCTTGAAAAATTAACACTTACCAACCACAGCACATTTGTACGTCATGAGAGATGCTAAAGCTTTTACTTCATCCACGCTAACATCCATACTATAGCGAATACCTGCAAAAGACACATGAGAAAAAACAGGAATTCACTAAGCAACTTCATAACTATTTATAAATTGGGAAGGTTTATTCTACACCAACAATCTTTAACACGCAAATATCTCATTTATCAACTTATTTATCAACTTATTTACTTTAAAAGGTAAAGAAAAAGACTCTGTTCCCCTACTTAAATATCTATCTTGTATGTAGCCGAAATTCAAGACTTCAGTAACTTCCTATGAAGTAGCTTAATGGCAGCACTCAGCCTTGGGGGAAAAAAGCGAATATTCCTTGTGAGGAAGATGAATCAAGCTGACAGGTAACTAAGAGTAGAGTTCTCAACAGGCTGATAAAGCTCTTCAGCATTCCACAAGATCTTTAGCTTTGGACTTCATTCATTGTATATACAAGATTAACTTTGTTCCTGAACATAACTTATCAGTACAGGTTACAATCAAGGTCTTTTTGATATAGCAATACAAGCTCCTGTTAAGTTCTAAGCCTTGGCTTCAAGGCCCTGGCTGCTAGGCACAGCCACAAAACAAAAAGCAACAAACCACTCTGCTAGTTCAAGTTTTTTCAAAACATTTTGAGGGAATAGTTCTACACCAGCGAGCTTGTGTATCCACACCCACATGGAAGCCAGCCCACACCTGCATTCCCTGCACCAAGTCACTCAGCAGGGCTGCAAGTGTGTACTGACAAATGCAAATTCAATTTGTTGTGTGCTGACAGCAGCTCAGATGCAAAATGGGTGAGCCCAGCATTCAAGGCACTTCAAAACTGCGTAAAATAATGGTTACATAAAGGTAAGGAGATCTTTCACCTGCCTGACTCTTACCAGTCTTCTGAAAAATGGAAAAATCCAATAAATTGATTGAATCAAAGTTAAGATTCATGTGTTCTGAAGGTAGTTGCAGAGTAGGAAATGTTTAACCAAACTGACAGGGCAGATACAAAGAACTAAAGAAGCCTAAGCATGATGTTTAAGACCAACATGTGCCCAAAGTCACCCGGCCACAGACAAAAAGGTCCTATGGCTGTATGTTTGTTTCTATCTATCCAAGCTTCTCCTACCTAACTAAGCATGTAACAGAGCCATGAATAATTTATTATTCCCATCTCTACTCCCCAAATCTTTGGCTGTAGGTTGTGCCAAGTTGCACGGTGGTTTGTAGCAGGCACAGAGTGTCCTTTAGATGCCAGAACATGGCACCACAGATTTCCTATTATGTAAAGAGAAGACCATATTCAGGTTCTCAGGAGTGAAAAAAGGCCAGCATACATTATCCAAACTAAAGCACTGTGCTGCTATGAAAGCCATTCCTGAATGCTCTGGAAGCAATCCCAGTTTCAAAGGAACTAAGTGCTGCTCAAATAAAGCTGAGGGCCAAGTGCTGCTTTCTTATGTGAGTTCAATCAGTAAAAGAAAGTACCATGCCTCTGCAGAACAGAATTTAAATTTATTGTGTATATGGGGGAAGGGTGGTCTTCAAAAGCAAAGGAAGTAGTTTCTGACTTAGGTAGCTGCAAGGAGTTAATATCTGAGCTTTCAATATCCTTCTCATGGGAAGTAATATTCAAAATTTGAGTGGAACCTATCAGAGCCCAAAAGACCAGTCAAAGTTAGAACATAAATGTGTTTTGGTTTTTTTTAACACCTTACTCTGATCCTTCAGAGGAGCAGTTATCCTTCTGTCAAGCTCTGAGCAAGAGCAAACACTACCTATGGCACTGGCTGTCCTGTCTGGGGAAATCATTCCCTCTTGGTTGAACAGGTACTCTGGGGAAAGGTCTCATTTGAGTATTGCTCAAGCCAGCCAAGTTTGGAGTCACAGTCTATGTTGGCCAGGAGTGAACTCTGCCCCTCCACCCCCAGCTGAACTAGATCACTGTGTATTTATTCAACCCATATACTTATTTAAACTTCCAAGTTGCGTATACAAAGCAGTTTTGCTATAAATGTACTCCTGCAGGCACACAAAATGTTGTTTGTTGATATAAGAAAAGGAGCAAGGAGACTAAATACTTAGGGATAGTTATCTTGTACAGTTTAAAGAGAGAAGCAAAATACAAAAAGAGAGGGAAGGCTCTTCTGCAAATCATATGGAAGATAGGATCTGAGGAGGTAAACAAGCAGCACTTTAACTAGAAGTGCTAGTGCATGTACTCCAGTGCATGTAAAACAGTTAGATCTCTGGCTCCTTGTATTACAGTCAAGGATTACTACACACTTTGATGTAATAAATATTACATTTTCATATCAAGGTAAATAGGGAAAAAGCCCCAAGACTAACGAAGTACTGACAGGCTTCCAATTGAGCTGCCTATTTGTCAGCCATGTACCTATACGAGAACATGAAAAACCTTTGGACTTGAGGCTGAAACTGTTCTTTTCTGGACAATGTTGTATTTCTGAATAAGGTTTAACTTTTTTCCCAGGCTTCTAAACAGTTGTAATTGAAATGGCTTGACTGCTGGCTTTACCTTCACAAGTGGAAGACTAGTCAATTCTGAGAGTTGTGCTGACTTTACTAGTTACTCTTCTCTAGTTTATGTGGTAAAATCTTTCATTAGGTGAAGTTCAGGATGTGATCCCAGGTTCTCTGACAGATGTGATGAATTTTTCCCTTTCCTGGAAGGAGCACATAACATTTAAGGTGCGCTAACGTTTCATTCCTTTTCACAATTCAGCCAGTTACTGTTTTCCAGGAATTGTAATTACTCCACAGGAGGGTCACCTCTTGACAGGGAAGTTATTCCTGCTAAGCTCCTAAGACTGATGAGAAGCAGGCATCTGAGAATGCTGTACATTCCATCTGCAAGCGGATACACAAAGATAAAAGACTTACTTAAATTCTATTCTATTTGGACATCATTGAAATTTAGTTTGACAGCTTCCTAATTTGGCAGGAGAATTGCCACGCATTTGTATGACTCTTTTGGCAGTGTTACTATGCATTCAATAGCCTGAGTCTAAAAATGGATCATATACACAGATAAAATACTGGGTTTGGTTTTTTGGCTTTTTTTTAAGGTTCCCACTATATAAAAGCAAACAAAAGTTACTGTTAGGTAGCAAGATTATAATTTTTTTTGAACCCTGGCAAGTCCCACGCAAAAAGTCTCTGGAAACTTGTGCCTTTTACAGCAAACTAGCTATAAAAAATAGTTTGAAGAAAGCCTCAAGTTACAGTATGACTCACGGCCATGGAAAATACTTTTCATTGGAAAACATATGAATTCTTGTTCTAGTTGAGAATTCTCTTTCCTTACCACGCCCCAAGAAGTTAAACAGTATGCTAAGAGAGACTTTGTTTTTGTATGCACAAAGGCTTCTAGATAAGGAAATGTTTTAATTTAAATTTCTTTCACTATTGGTCAGTATAAAGAGAAGGCTTTATCACCACACTACAGTGTCTATGCTTTTAAAACTTCTTTTTTATGATCGGTATTATGGAGATATTATACTTGACTCAGTTACCTCTTGCACTGAGCCCAGTAATTGCTCATGATTTAAGCTTAGCTTCTTAGATAGGTGCTATGGACTAATTTTCACTTTTCCAAATGAAGCTAGAAAGCGCTGGAAACACAGTGTTTTTTAAATACACATCAAAGTTGTCATTATCAGCAAGGCTACTTTGGATTCTATGGCAAGAGCAGTCAGTTATCATTTTAATCATTTTATCACTTTGTAGCAAGGATTGTACTAACATGCACATAACAAAGACCTTGATTTCCAAGAAAACTGGTTAAACATCCTACTAGATTTTACACTCTACAGATTTTAGCATGTTCTGTGATGTTCAGTGTGTTTGTGATGCTTCCTTAGAAAATGTGTACAGAACCACCAACTTCTCTAGGATGACTACTGCCTTTCTAGTACGCCTACAAATCTATTTAGGGAAGGTGTTGCTATTTTCTGAGCTTCTAGTGCAGTGATCCTAAATGGTAGCACCTACGTATGCCCCAACCACTAACGAGCACGAGGTATTCAAACTCCCAAAAACTCAACAGTTGCCACAGCAACAGTTCAATGCAAAACACTTGGTAAACTACTCCTCCTGCACTAAATATGCTGGAAATCTCAGAAAGTCTCTCAAGTTCCCCAGAACCTGGAACACATTTGCATCTCAGTCTAAATTATTAATATCTAACTGAGGATTTTGTCCTGCTTTGACTTCGGTGTTTTCTTCTGGTTGTGATGATCTTGTGGACTTTGGAACTAATTTGGGTCCTTTACAGATGACAATCCTGTTAATATGGTGCATTTGTTCTGCTCACCTCTATTTGCAAAGTGCTTGCTCATCAAAGGAAGCCTTCCAGAGCAGCAGCTATCCTACACTACCCATACAGCACTCAGCAACACAGAAGTCACGATCTCCTTTGGAAGTTTCTAGGACTGACTACAGGCATGTTAATCTCCCAATTAGCAACACTGGACTCTGCAGTAGCTCTGTGGGTTAGCAGCTTACCTGACCTTGTCCAAAGGCTTAAGTCTAAGTCCACAGTCTGAAGGAGTTTCAGTACAGATGCTCACCTATGGATTCCGCAAAATCCATAAACCAGCACTTACTGCAGTGCCTTACTTCCTTAATGTTTTAACTGTGGATTATGTATAATATTGTCATGTTTGGTAAGTAAACAAGTGCAATTGTGATTGTACTACTATCAAAGTAATCACTGGCACCTAACTTAGTATGGACACATCATCCAAGCAATTCTTATGCCCTTTCAGAACACACACATTTTTCTAGATTCAGAAAAACACTGCAGCCTTCCCTAGAAGGAAACTGCCAAGCCTTATTTAACCATTTGGAAAGTGTGGTACACAGCACAGTGACCAATTTGTAATTATTGAAGACAAAGAAATTCCAGATAAACCTAACAAAGCAAGATGAGTAATTCAGTACTGGAAAACAAGAACACTGTACACCAATCACCAACAAGAACTACTAATCCCTAAATTCAATTCACTAACTGCCAAGAGAAGAGATAAAAATATTTATCTCTTCCCACACAGCACTAGCCAGCTATAAAGCTCGGGCAGGACAGACATTCCCCTATAGAGACATCCCACCATTCTGCTTTAAGTACCAGTATGCATAAAGTGACCATAAGGTACTCAGCCAGACAGAATACTTCAGTATACCACTTATTGTATGTTTTTAATAAGCTGCACTTGAAATATGCTTAAACATATACATTTCTTTCAATCCATGCTGAGAAAAGCCAAGAATAATCTCTATTCAAAAATTATCTCTGGTGCATTGATAAGACTTAGTGTTTTAAATGTGAATATGGCAAATTTTGTACCCTACCAGGCAAGCAAATAGTACATGAATTTATGCACTTAGAATATGGCTATGAAGTAAAGTGTCTCACCTATAGAACTACCTCAGCCCCACCTAAAGGATTAGGTCACTCATTAAAGTGCACTCAAGACCGTAGTAACAAGGACAGAAACAGGGAGATACAGTAAACTCCTTCCACACAGATATTATTACCATGTGCAGAGGGGTGTGTGTGCAGAGGGCAGAAATAACAGACAAGTTGGCCCTGGCTGGTCCAAATGCCATAGGAGCTACAAAACAATAAGCCACCACAGTGCTGACATGAGGCAGGCAAAGTCCATGCTCTTCCTAAGAGTCTAACTCCTAACAAGATGGAGCTGTTGCAATTCATGAAACAAAAAAGTGCTTGCTAGGATCACCCAGAGAACAGGAGGGAGACTATCACACAGGAGATTCCTCTCCTCACCGCCCCCCAACACGTGTTTATGCAGAAAGCCCAATGCTGAGAGAGGTATGATCTCTCTATAAATAGACAAGGAGCCAACAGTAGCAAGGGAAAACAACTATTTAAGATCAAGGACAAAGCTGGCTACCGCACCAATGGTATGAACTGATTATATGAAAAAGCTGAGACTAGAAAGATTCACAGCCAAAAGAGCAAGGCATAGCCTCCTACAAGAGTATCAGAGGTAAAAACAAGTGCCTTACACAGCTCACATAGCAATTAGCTTCTTAAAAGACAGTAAAAGGACACCCATTCCTTTCTCTTTTTTTGAATTTGCAATTTAAATCTATATCCACTGTTGCACTAATTGTAAAGTTAGATAAGCTACAATAAGAGAACAGAAATCTACAAAAATTGGCCAAAGGTTGGACTCAGTCTTAGAGGTCTTTTCCAGTCTTAATGATTCTATGAAAATAAGGCAGTCGTATAAGCTTTAGCTGTAACACTGCAAGTGTTATCACAATTAGGTTAATTACCTTTTTTTACCCCCATAAAACTCTCAGACTCCTTTGGAGTTAGATCCGTTTCCAAGGTTTATTTCAGATCACAGATGGTCCATGTTATAGTTCCATCTGTTGCATGGTCCATAGGGTACATTTCCACGTCTTACTCTGACAGACTGCTGGGCTAAAGACACAACCTCCTAACTTTCACCCATGTATGACTTAAAAAAAGCCAAGCCACTAATTCAACCCAAGAAAAGGGCTCTGCTGAATCGAAGATACCTTACAGCACTACTCCTTACCCTCTTAGAAAAGGAATAAATAATGTTGAGACAGCACATGGGGTTGTACTGGTCCAACTCCTGCATGTACAGGTTTTTCTTTTGCAACTAAGGTTTCCATCATCATGTATGTACACTGTTTTAAATAAGATAATGTCTGCAACAGAGGGTGTTTTGTGACTGGGCACTGAGATCAGTGACAGCCTTAGACCTCTGCAATTGGAAAACTGCGGCAAGGGTGGCATGAATAAAAGTCACCTTATGCAGTAAGAAACTCATTAATATGAACTCATGAGCCAAGTGAGAAGGATAAATCCTGATAGGCAGAATAAAAGCAGCCGAGACCAGACAACAGGAAAGTTTTGTAGTGCAGAATAGTTCCTTCCACTAACCAGCCAAGGCAGCACCACACAGGAAATCAGATTCATTCACCTCCAAGACAACTGAACAAATAAAGTAAGACTCATTTCTCTTTACATGAAAGAGTGAACTTTGACGTAATGTTTGACAAAGCTTTTCAAAATTCCTCTGTAAGCAAAAGTTATACTAAATCTAGCCCACAGCTGAAGACGGTTTTAAAGCCTTTCTGAAATGAGGAAGCAGCTGAGACTTGGTTACAACAAATTGGGTGAGCACAAGCAAAAGTTCGGCTGTTTCCAGCTCTGATTCATTTGGTTTCATTTATAACAGACGTGTTGGACAGTTGGTTAACGTGGAAAGGCTTAAAAAAACTTTAAAACCACTTAACAGCATTATTCCCATAGTAAATGCTGCCTAACAAACATGGAATCACTTCCATACTACTAAGCAGGTAAGAATTCAGTAAGTTTATTTTGTTTTCTGAAAGTGAACCAATTAATGATAAATAGCCATCAACAACCACATAAAAAGCAGCTTAACCAGTTCTACACCTTTCACAGCACCTGATGAAATTATTTAGAAAGGTTTATTATTTTAAGTAGGAACTGCCAGAGTACTTTCCAACAAAATCATCTGTATTCAGACATCTCATTTCCTGTACCCTGTTTGGTTTGTTTTACTTCTTTAGGCTGCTGTCAGTGCAGTGAACAAGAGCAGCTGTGGTTTCCTGTTAGTGCTGGCCACTGTCATGCAAGTCACCACATCAGCAAAGGAAAGAGTGATGTGACCCACAGCATTACTTCAGCTACCAGGCAGCATCAGTCCAGTTGTACAAATACTGCGTTTGGAGTGTAAGCAACTTGAGCTCCAACACACAAGAAAACCTGCTTATTCCACATTCTCAATGGGATGAGGAAGCATCTAACTGATTTTTCTGCCCCAGCAAACAGTTACATTGCAGAAAATGGAGTCCTTAAAACCTCGATTTGTATGCTGGACATACTGCAAGACCTACCATTTAAATGGGGATACTCATGACTGGTCTGTAAAGATTGCTAAAGTACAGCAGAGAAGCACCACCAAGAAAAAGAATCACCGCCTTCTCAATTTGCAAAGGTTTGCAACCCCCAAAGCAGAATTAAGGATTAACTTCTACAACAATTAGGTAAGCACCACAAGATTCAACAAAAAGTGTTATTTCTGGGTTCTCTCAATCAGGTAGAAAACCCTCAAAAAGTTGTAAACTGAAAAAAAAGCATGTTTCAGTACCTCATGTTTCTTTTCCAGAAAAGCACTTTTCTTCACCCAATGAAGAATCACCTGCACTAAAGTGTAGTGACAGCTATGTCTAACACAACCAAGCTGACTTGTGTTCTTACATGTGCTTTGGGGAGAGAGAGGAAAGTAGGGTAAGCCTTTAAATAACCTCCTATTTTTATTAACAATGCTTTTGATTGTTAGAATTAGGGAGTTAAGAGCATTGTACTTCTTGAATAGAAATATGACAGTCAAGTTTCCCACCAAGGCGTAGAAGTTTGCCTATACAAAAAACATAAGACTGATCTTGGATTTGCCCTCACACAGCTGTATCAGGCCACAGCCATCCATCCACACAGGACCTGTATTTTCAAAGCAGTCCTCTCATGGCATTCACTCTGCTGAGGCATTTCTACTATGCAGGCAAAAAGAGAAGGCAGCACAGAAAAGGTACAGAAGTACTAGTCAAGGAACTGCTGGTTTGTACCAGCAGGTATCATTTGCATGCACGTGTGAGATTTATAAAGATAAACCTTGCATTTAGAGTCTGGCAGTTTCCAGATTTGGGCTGGACCACCAAACAGGGATTGAGGTTTCACTCCAGAAGAGAATGAGCAAGCAAAGAAATTGAAGATATTTCTGACAGAAGGAACATCATCTAAGTGTTATACTGCTAACTACAAACATTTAGTAGAAATAACAGGGTGCTGCTAAAGTGCATATAATTAAAATTTTTTTAGACTCTTTTTCCCTGAGTAATTCAGCTGCCTCCAAGTTTAGGACATTTAAATCAAGATTGTAAAATTTGACTTACAGTATAAATTCTTCATTAGTTCATGGTTAAATCTGTAAATGCCTTTATAAACAGAAAGGCATATAAAAGTAATATACAATTGCTAATGAAGTATTTTGGGATGAATGTACTGAAAAAAATTAGGAACAATTAAGGGAAGACAGCCTTTAAAAGGCCTAAAAATTCTTGTATTCCTACATTTCATACTTGAATCTTAAAGTGTACTTTGATCATTTGTCTAATCTGCACACAGAACAGTATTTAGTATTTTCTAAACATGATCTCTTATCCTTCAGCTTACATAAACCTCAATAAATATGAGATGACCTTTTAAAGCACAATGCTCCTTGAAAGAATGACAGACATGACAAAGCATCCCTACTTGCTAGCAATCACCTAGCAGTAACTCACCACCATTTCTTTCTTAATACCAAATACACACACATGCTCAAAAAAAAAAAGAAAAAAAAAGGCAGAATGAGCAACCTTGTTTTACCAAACTTTACTTTCCAGGAAGCGCCAAGTTAAGGGTCACAATTCTGCATGTGAAAATACGTGGAAGCTCTGTTCCTCCTAAAGTCTTTGCAAGCCTTCCACTTGACAATTCACCCACTCTTTTAAAAGGTGGCTTTATGTTCCTTGCCGTTTCTTGATGGTGTGAATTACTTGCATTGGACTGTGGGGTCCACAGCGTGTGGGACACTCACTTCAGCAAGTTTCCCTATTTCATACTGTTACATGGAGTTAGGAGTTGTATTTCATTGGACTTTGTGCCTTTATCCCTGTGGACTGTATTAGGATTCTAGTTTAAAGATCTCTTTTAGACAAAAGCTCAAGTTGTTGGTGCATTTTGGGTAGATCAAATGTATTATATATGCAGAAATATCTTTACCACTCCTTTGCCATTAAAGTAGAAATGTTCTACTTCCTCACACCTTTGTTCATAGCAAGTTTCAATCAATTGATCTACTCTTATCATGCATCCCATTTAAATTTACTGCAAATCCAGATCCGTCATCTGATAGTGAACAAATTCCTAGAGAGCTAGAAGGTGAAATCCATTAATGATCTCTGTGCTGAAGAATGGAAAGGAAATATCATTTGCAATTTCTTCCCTAAATTCAGAGGGGGTGGAGAGCAGCACAAGAAGAAAACTACAAACTACTGAGACTTCCTACTTTCTTTAGCTCTCATTTTCAATTGCCTCAGAATCTGCAGTTGTAGCTTTCTATAAGTGCTCCAATGTTTGCTTCAGTGTGAGTGCAGACAGGCAAAAAAATGCCACTGAAAATCAAGACATTTTGGTGATGATTTAGAAATGTAGGTATCAGAACAGAAGGTATCCAATCACCCAGTAGGTGAGATTTGTTCATGTACAGTGCATTTTATAATTATTTGTTCTGTAAACATTAGTTCCTTCACTTCTGAGCAATATTAATGTGAAATATTAGAAGCTATCATATTTAATACTATTTTTTTATTTCATTTGCCACTGGACTGCATTTTGTTATGCAAGCAGGATCTTAAGAGTAACACAGGCTGCATAGCAAAGGACTTTTTGTATGCAGCAGCAAAGAGTAACTTAACTGGAGCAGTGATACAACAGAAGTGTGATATCCATCAGTATCTTAAAAGAAATTACGGCAATGGCATAGAACAGTAGCTTCACCCAGAGTAAACTTCAGCCACACCCAACTTCAGCTACAACTAAGTCTGATGCTAATTCTTGCTTCAAGTAAACAACCAAAAGTTGAGTTAGCCTCTTTTGGATAAGAATTTAGCATGTCACAGGATACTCACTACATATTTGATTTTGGAATGTTAGGAATCACATTAACAGGACAAACTCTTTGTGCTGCAGAGAGAAATCCTCATGTCATATATATACGCCAGCTGAACTGATTGTCACAAATTTATCTAAGAACACCCCTCCTAATCTAGTCTCGAAGTTAGAGGACTTCATCTATAAGAAATCACTTGCTTTCTGTAACCATCATTATTTATCATAAAGCTGGTTTACGCTGAAAAAAAAAGTGTTTACAGACTACAGAAGCTCTGGTTTGAGTCACAGACCTGAAATGGTTTCCAATACTTAAATGTCCACAAAGATCAGAGCTCTTGGGTAAGTTATGCTGAAGGACATCTGTATTTGTTTTCCAAGGAAATGCCATCTATCCCAGACTAAAAGGAGGTCTGATTCCTCTGAGATCACGGCCGATCCCACGAGAGCCCAGCTCTGCTCAGCTCCAGCGGGATTCACCCTCCCGGTCCCTCGGCATGTTGTTGGTCTCACCTATGCTGAGCTAGCTACTTCTAGAAAAATCACTTTTGTCTTCCTATGTACCCAGCCGGTAACTGGATACACAGTTAACTTGTTATTAAAACTTGTTACTTTTCTCTATGGATATTTTCTGTGTCAGCATTACGGTTTCGCGAACACAGCAGGCTGAGTGTAAAGGGACAGTGGCTCCTCCAGCTCTCCACTCGAGCAGGCACTTCTAGCACGGTGCTCCCACGTTTCTCTACAAACACTATCGAGGTCTGAGTGACATCGAGTTAAAATTAGGCGGGGGTTCGCCTCGCCGTGCCTAGGGCCAGACTGGCGGTGGGTGCGCGAAGGCCCGACCGGCAGCCGTGACAGCCGGCACCGGGGCTGGCCCGGGGGTCACCCGCGGGGCCAGGACAGCGGAGCGCTGAAGGGCTGCGGGGGAACCGCCCTGCGCCTGCCTTCCCTCGGGTATCGGATACCGCGGGTGGCAGAGGGAGGCAGCCGCCTGCTCTCGGTGGCCGAGCGGGCAGCGGGCGCGGCGGGACAGGGCCGGCAGGGCGGGGGGCTGGCCGGGGCACG